>CM059440.1:60215220-60374869 GCA_030390025.1 Squalus acanthias | reverse complement strand
AGTATTTATGTGGCTGGTCCAGTTAAGTTTCTGGTCAATGGTGACCCCCAGGATGTTGATGGTAGGGGATTCGGTGATGGTAATGCCATTGAATGTCAAGGGGCGGTGTTTAGACTCTCGCTTGTTGAAGATAGTCATTGTCTGGCACTTCTGTGGCATGAATGTTGCTTGCCACTTATCAGCCCAAGCCTGAACGTCGTCCAGGTCTTGTTGCATGTGGGCACGGACTGCTTCATTATCTGAGGAGTTGTGAATGGCGCTGAACACTGTGCAGTCATTAGCGAACATCCCCATTTCTGATCTTATGTTGGAGGGAAGGTCATTGATAAAGCAGCTGAAGATGGTTGGGCCTAGAACACTGCCCTGAGGAACTCCTGCAGCGATGTCCTGGGGCTGTGATGATTGACCTTCAATCACCACAACCATCTTCCTTTGTGCTTGGTATGACTCCAGCCAGTGGAGAGTTTTCCCCCTGATTCCCATTGACTTCAATTTTACTAGGGCTCCTTCATGCCACACTTGGTCAAATGCTGCCTTGATGTCAAGGGCAGTCACTCTCACCTCACCTCTGGAATTCAGCTCCTTTGTCCATATTTGGACCAAGGCTGTAATAAGGTCGGCAGCCGAATGGTCTTGGCGGAACCCAAACTGAGCATCAGTAAGCAGGTTATTGGTAAGTAGGTACCGCTTGATAGCACTGTCGATGACACCTTCCATCACTTTGCTGATGATTGAGAGTAGACTGAGAGGGCGGTAATTGGCCGGATTGGATTTGTCCTGCTTTTTGTGAACAGGACACACCTGGGCAGTTTTCCACATTGTTGGATAGATGCCAGTGTTGTAGCTGTACTGGAACAGCTTGTCTAGAGGCACGGCTAGTTCTGGAGCACAAGTCTTCAGCATGATAGCCGGGATGTTGTCAGGGCCCATTGCCTTTGCTGTATCCAGTGCGCTCAGCCATTTCTTGATATCACGTGGAGTGAATCGTATTGGCTGAAGACTGGCTTCTGTGATGGCGGGGACCGGAGGAGGAGGAGGCCGATATGGATCATCCACTCGGCACTTCTGGCTGAAGATGGCTGCAAACGCTTCAGCCTTGTCTTTTGCACTCACTTGCTGGGCTCCACCATCATTGAGGATGGGGATATTCATGCACACACACACACAATCACAATCTTGAAGACAGTTAAAGCAAGGAAACGTTTGCACTCCATTGGTCAGCATGTGATGGATCCAAACAGATGAGCAGGTTCGAGGTTCAATTCTCAGCTTTGTGCCGAGTTAGCTGCTCTCAGCCAGGACAGCAGTGGAATTATTGAGTTGGATCTTGCTGGAAAAGTAACAGCGTGTTAACACCGCACGCCATTATTAATGTGCAAATCGGCCAGCAAGTTCAGGGGATTAAGAGATACACACGAGTTGTTTCGCACAAATGGCATCTCGCCCTTAGTCTCTGTAGAATTCGCAATATATCGCGATTTTATTAATAAGGAGAAAACACAAAGTTTCGTTCAAACAGCTTTTATTTCAGTAGAATGCTGGCAGGTTTAAAGTGGACACAAGCAGCCTGTAAAATGGCCGCCGCACCTCGTGACAGAACATTCTAGACTTTTCAACAGGCAGACAAGATGGCGTTCCAATAAACATTTGTGCAAGATCGATTAAGATTCAGCACAGTGAAGATAATACACGAGACATTATGGGTTTGCAGTATACACATAGATACTGAAATCGGTCTCCCAGGTACAAAGGAAAGCCATTGTACCGAGTAATCAAGGGCCCATCCAAAAGACATTAATATGTAAAATCCCAACGACTCTACGATGAGAGAGCCGTTAGCAGGTAGTTATACAGGACACTTGGAAGCCCCAAACCCCTCCAGGGAGAACACCGACCGATTTAACAATGGGAGAAATATTAACAGGTACTCAGACATTTACGAGTAGCCCCGAAACCCATTAAGAACGGAGATCACCCATACAAGACATTTGAGCGCCAAACCCTAAACAAAAGAATGGACATTATAGTTGGGCGGGAAACGGAAGATTTTGCACTATAACTGCAGGCTCCAAACCGTCCATTCTCTCTCTTGCTGCTCTTGCTGCTCTTATCGTGGCTGCTCCTGTGCTCTTATCCGGTCGATTCGTAACCTCGTGGCTGCTCCTGTGTACTCGTAGTTGGGCTTCTGCTTGCCTGTTGCCTCTTCTGAAAAGACTGTTGAACTTTCTGATCCGTTCGGATCTACCTCGTGTCGCGTAACGAAGACCTATGTTGGTAACTGGCAGCGGAACCGAAGGCCCGAGATGAGATGAGATGAGATGAGAAGAGAGGAAGACCATATCCATCGCCACGGTCAGTAAATCCCGACCGCGCCTGTAGGTCGATTATCCAAGTTTTCCTTGCCAGGAAGACTTCTTCGAACTTGCAAGGAAACATATCGTATCGATGATATTGACAACTGTGCTCGAAAAGTACCTGTTAAACCAACCAACACAGGTCTTCATCACAGCAGACGGTCCAGCCTGCTAGCCGGAGCAGCAGAAGCAAGTAAACAAGTGGGACCAGGAGATCTCCTGACCGACACGTGGGTGCTGCGGTGAAAAGCATCCGATCAGCTATTCGGAATTTCTCCGAGTTATCACGAGTGGTGAGCATGAGTCTCGAAATCCTACGAATCTAGTTTAGGATAGATATTGATAGGGGAGGGTTTAAGGATTAAGGATATTTGTAATGTGTGCCCCTATTTACTTTGTGCCGTTCGTTCCTCGTTTCCCTAAGATCGACTATATAACTGTTTGTAAGATTGTACTGTCATTAATCTGTGCTTATGACATGTATTTCATAATCTTAAGTATCATGCAATAAAGATTTTCCATTTCGTACCATTCAAACCAAGTCTACATGAGTTTTATCTCCATTACTGCTCTCGCATCTAAGTCCAGTGTCTAGAACCGTAAGGGAGAGTGATTCGAACCACTCACAGGTGTGTCTAGTGTTCCCAGACTGGCTGGAGACCAGAACAGGCAACAAGGCCTAGACCCACACTGACATACAGGCTGCACAGAGCCGCGTGAATCTCACAGGCTGCGAGACACGCAGGGTCAGAATCCCTTACATCTCCCCGTTATTTTTAAGAACTTGCTGGATTTGCACAATTTTCCGCTCAAAGTTAGGGCTCATAATTAATAGTGCAAATACCCTTTTAGTTACGTAATAATTGTTAATGCACTACCAATCAGTCTCTCCAACCCAGAAAGGGAACAACTGAAACTGTGGCCTCTTATTCCTTCAGGTAGTGAATTGTTCTTAGAGATTTGTAAAATTTGAAATTTTTAAAATGTTTTTCTTACTTTTCGAATCTGTCTCTTTCTCCCCCCCCCCCGCTCTCTCTCTCTCTCTGTCCATTTCTCTTTCTGTACCTGATTTGACTCTAATTCACCCTCCTGCTCTGTCGTTCCTCTGTTTCTTCCTCAATCCTTAAATCTCATTGTTTAAGGAGATACACCGTTGGTCCCGCTGTTCACTCAGGTCCCAGATGCCTCGTTGCTCCAAGTTATCAGCTCGCACTTCCAACAAGTGGCAGTGCAAGAAATCTTCAAGCTGAAGGGTGCAAGCAAAGGTGAGATGCCCCGCTCCAGCAAGAGTTGTTCCATTATTGTTAACTTCAGCACCCCTTGGATTTGCGAGGGGAAAAAAAATCACCCAGGGTTCCCACTCCTACTTGCTATCCAACAACCCCTGGTGGAATTTCGTACTGGGGACTTTGGGTGCGGGCAAGATGCTGCTCAGCTGTGATGTGCTCCTCCCCTCCCCAAGTCGAATAACCTGCAGACACTCACCATCTATGCTCGCAAGTGAGTGCGAGTATTCTTGGGATATGGGCGTCGCTGGCAAGGCCGGCAATTATTGCTCTTCCTTAATTACCCTAACTGAGTGGCTTGCTAGGGCACTTCAGGGGGCATTTAAAAGTCAGCCATGTTGGTGTGGGACTGGAGTCACGTGCAGGCCAGACTGGGTAAGGACGGCAGGTTTCCTTCCCTAAAGGATGTTAAATGAACCAGTTGGGTTTTTACGACAATCCGACAGCTTCAGGGTCACTTTTACTGATACCAGCTTTTTTCTTTAATCTCCAGTTTTTCTAAAAGGAAATTCAAATTCACAAACTGATATGGTGAGATTTGAACTGACATGTCTCTGGATTAATTAGTCCAAGTCCAATTACTAGTCCAGCAACATAACCACTACACCACCATACCATGAGCCGGACTGTACTCCAGGAGTCAGCGCCCTCAGGGGAGCAAAGAGAAGAAAATTGGAGGGAAAAAACACGAACTAAAAAAAAGCCAAGGAAACTTCATCTTTAAACTCAAAAACACAAACTTATTTGTTTAGTCTTGTTTAAACATGCGAAAAGTATTCATCTCGTTATTCGAATGATAGCAATGCAGACGAAGAAAAACACAATGACCTTCTATCGCCGTTTTATTGTAATGATTTACATCCCCACACAGCCATTTCACCAACACAGGACAGTAAAACAAAGTTAGCTATTGCTTAAGCTGCCTAGCAATTAGAGACACCGGGCTCGATTGATATCCATTCAATATCTGTACCAGCTCTAAAAAGAAACTAAGCACCATAATAAAGCATTCTTCCAAATTATAAAAAGAAAAAGAGGAGATAGAAAGGAAGTTAGAATTTCTAAGAGGTGGCAGCGGGTCTGAAGAGGAGAAAATAGTCAAAAATCAATTTAATATCTTCCAACGGTGTCCACTAAAGAGGATAGCACAATGGAAAATTCAGTGTGGTGCAGTGCATTGGATATCGCAGAGGAGCTTGAGGCCAGTGCATTTGAGGGACTGAACATATTGAAGACAAACAGATCTTCAGGGACTGATGGGATATATCCAAGATTGTTGACAGACACCAGGGATGAGATTTGAGGTGCACTCGCAATCGTCCGCTGGGTGCCAGTGAACTACCACAGGCCTGAGAGCAGGCAATTGTAATGCCTATACTTTAAGAAGGTGGTACATCCAACCCAGTCAACTACTGATCTATTCTATAACCAGGTGAAGTAATGGAAACTATTCAGAGTGATAGATAGGAGGAGCACCCAATATAACAGTAGCCTAAAAAGTAGTTAACATGATTTTTGAAGGTGGGGAATCATGCCTGACAAACCTCCTTAACTTTTATGAGGGTGTTACACAGATAAAGCTGACAGTGAAATTCTCTAAAATATAGTTTACTTGGATTTTACATGAAAGCCTTCCAATGAAACTGCAAGCGATGGGAATCCAGGGTAGAGTATGGGACTGGATGTTGAAATGGTTAAAGCATAGGAAACAGAGATTACTAGTCAGAGGTGTGCTGCTGGACAGTGTTGGAGGGGGCGGGGATTAAGTGAAGCCCCGCAGTGTTCCGTGCTTAAATCTCTGTTTGCTTAGACAAAGCTTGACACCATCCAAGACAAAGAAGTCGACTTGATCGGCACCCAATCCACCAGCTGAAACATTCACTCCCTCCACCATTGGCGCACCGTGGCTGCAGTGTGTTCTACCTACAGGATGCACTGCAGCAACTCACTAAGGCATTTATGACTGCACCTCCCAAACCCATGACCTCCACCATCTAGAAGGACAAGGGCATCAGATACATAGGAACACCATCACCTCCAAGTTCCCCTCCAAGTCACACACCATCCCGACTTGGATATATATCAGCCGTTCCTTCATCGTCGCCGGGTCAAAATCCTAGAACTCCCTCCCTAACAGCACTGCGAGAGCACCTTCACCATAAACTGCAACAGTTCAAGAAGGCGGCTCATCACCACCTTCTCAAGGGCAACTCGAAATGAACAAGAAATGTGGGCCTTGCCAGCGATCCAGAGAAAGAATAATAAAAAAATGACCAGGATACTGAAACTAAATGCAAGGTTTGCAGGTGACACTGAAACAGTGGAAACTGAGAAAACAGCCAAGGATTTGCAAAAGGAGTTGGGTCAGATATGCACATGGGCAGAGAGATAGCAAATAAATTTAGTACTGACAATTACAAAGTATTGCTCACAGGGGAACTCTTCCCTCATTCTAACATTTGCTACAGTCTCTCTAGTACATGGCACCTTTGGTTGGTACAGATATGCACTGAAAATGAAACATTTAATGAGTATTTGCATTCACTAACATGAAAGGTGCACATAGACTCAGTCTAAACACTATTGTTCCAGGCGCTAATGTTTTACTCCCTTGTAGTGTTAGTTGACACAAAAGCGAAGGCAGCTGCATTGCAAAGGGATACATACATATGCCAACAAACTGAAGGCGGAAGAGAAATTTGTAGATCTTAATACTCAGCAATAATTGCTATCATTTAGATAAAACAGACAATTGCTGAACTTTGCCAGGAATTACAAGTGGATCTACAGAACTAAGCAATTTACCAGTAAAGCAGAGGCAATGACGACTATGCTGACCTTCAATGTTATAGGCAGGATGCATGACAGATCGCATTGACCCCAAGAACATCTCGTTTTCCAAAGGACTTGACAACAGCAAAAACATACCCAAAATATTTAATTGCATGTTCAAGATCCCTGCGTGACACCACTGAGTCAAACTGCATTCACCTCCAGCCAATGGAGTCACTTAATGGAACAGGAAGATGTTCCACTCAATGAAGAGCGTATTGCACAGGTGGTGCCCACAGCGGCTCATGACCGCGTTTGTGGCATTCTCAGGATCCTCTCGTGCACCTTTTACCTTCATGTATTTGTTTGTGCAGCAGATGTTTTACGAGAGTTGCAAGTTCAGTTGCCGAGTGATGGGCGACACTGGTTGAGGAATGAAATCGCTGCTTATGGCACTGCTTAGAGCAACAACGCGAGTTGCGCTTGAAATATAATCAGACAGAACTATTTATATTAAAAATGCATTTGCAATGCCTTGACTGCTCAGAGATGCGTTCAGTCTCACTGGGGTTACCATTACCGTGCAATTAGTTACACAACATTGCTACTCACCTTGCAACTGTGCTAGATCATCGAGAGACTGCAGACACCAGTCTCCACGTTCTCGTTGATACAATTCTCTCTCTTACAGGCCAGAGCTGTAAGAATCAAACAGTAGCATGTTATCAAACTCCCTGAAGGCTCCTTACATAAATTATAGCTCCCTATGGGAGCCTTGCATAAAATGTCACATAAGTCAATCCTTGTCCCCATGGTCTACAGAATTAAAATTCCTTCCAAGCATGACGTGAATGTACATGTCATTGTCTAAGAAAATATAGATAGATTAATCAAAATGATCTTTGGTTTTACAATAGACAGGTACATTTAGGGTGCCACTAGAACAAAGTTAGGAGTATTAAGAAGCTACAGTTCACAAAAATCAGTGCCGATATCCATGATAAAGGCACTACAGCAAAGGACTTGCATTTATATAGCGCCTTGCACAACCTCAGGACGTCCAAAAGCGCTTTATAGCCAATGAAGTACTTGTGAAGTGTAGACACTGTTGTAAACGATATACAGAATATCAGAAATACATACAGTATATAAAACAAGCTCCCATGCATGAGATACTCTTCATCACAAAACATCTATGTCTATTAATTCAAATACTCTAATTATTTTCCTTCCACTGTTGCTTGTTGCTTTTCTAGGGCATCATAACAGTAGACCTGGGAACCAGCAAAGATCAAAACTCTTTGACAAGGCTCCCATTCAGCTATCGAGGCAGCAAGAGAAAAAAAGATTTTTATGCAGCGAGTTATGATGACCTGGAATGCACTGCCTGAAAGGGTGGTAGAAGCAGATTCAATAGTAACTTTCAAAAAGGGAATTGGGTAAATACTTGAAAGGGGACAATTTTGCAGGGCTATGGGGAAGGAACAGGGGAGAGAGACTAATTGGACAGCTCTTTCAAAGAGCCGGCACAGACACAATGGGTTGAATCCCATCCATCTGTGCTGTACCATTCTATGATTCTGTAGAACTATGACTGCTGCCCAACCTCGAGATCATTTGAGTGAATACAATTGTTTGGCGGAGGTTGCTTTGCATATCTGGGACGCCATTAAATAACCAGCTCAACTACATCACCATGGTGATGCATTAGTCAGATTCCTTGAGGTCCAGTGCCCGCCTTCAGACAACAGTTAGTATCTGATTGCTGAAGGTGTTGAGATCCTTGTCCTCCCCAACAGCCTTCATTGTGGTGGCAACACTCCAGAGCAGTTCAGTAAGTGCTCAATTAAGAGGTGACCGCCACGCCTAACAATTTCTTCATGTTTTGCGCTTAATCCACAAGCACGAAAATTGTAGCATGTGAGCTCCTCACTTCCACTCCTCCTACAATCTAACAGTTTCTAAAGCCCAAGATCGGCATTGCCTGACTACTCTCTTGTACTACTTATAATCTGGGTGATGCATCATGGGTCTTGACCCTTCACCTAGGTTTCTCAATATTAAAAAAATATATTCATCCATCCGCCAGTACCCCTTCTGCCTCTGAGGAATGGTGGTTAAATATCACAGGAGGTACATTTGGCGTTAGACAAAGCCATGATCCTGATCAAGAGCCTGCTAGTGGTGTTTCTGATCCAGTGTGTAGAGGTGCCTAGAATTTAGATCAATTTGCTCAGCCAGTTAGAGGCTCTAAGAGAGAGAGAGACACACACACACACACAAAGGGAGAGAAAAACAGTAGAAAAAAAACTTCGAAGAAATTGTTCAGCAAAAGATGGTGCCAACATTTCAGGAATCTCTTCGCATTCGATCAGCTGGGAAAAGAAGTCAAATAGCTCACCATGCAATAGAGCTCCAGATTCAGCAGTCCAAAAATCTGGAACTATCGCCCCGAAAAGGCTGTGGATTCTGAGTCATTTGAAGCTTTCAAGACTGAGAGCGATAGAATTTTTCTTAGCCAAGGGTATCAAAGAATATGGAGCAAAGGCAGTTAAATGGAGTTGAGGTACAAATCAGCCACGATCTAAGTGAATGACGGAACAGGCTCGAGGGGCTGAATGGCCTACTCCTCTTCCTATGTTTCCATCTCCCGACTCATCCTTCCACAGTGTAGATGAAAACACCTTAACATGGCTGTGTCTAGACAGGCAGGTAATTTGTAAAATACATAAATTAAATTGTATTGTACATAAGAGAAGTTATGTTAAACTTGTATAGACCCTTGGTTAGACCACCCTTGGAGTACTGTGCACAGTTCTGCTCTCTGTATTATAAAAATATAGAGACATTGGAGAAGGTGCAAAAAAGATTTACAAGGATGTTTCCAGAACTGAGAGGTTATAACTATCAGGAAAGATTGAACAGGCTGGGGCTCTTTTCTAGAAAAGAGAAGACTGAGGGGTGACCTGATAGAGGTCTTTAAGATTATGAAAGGGCTTGATAGGGTAGGCATAGAGAAAATGTTCCCAGAGGGGGAGACCAAAACTAGGGGCCATCAATATAAGATAGTCACTAATAAATCCAATAGGGAATTCAGGAGAAACTTCTTTACCCAGTTGAGTGGTTAGAATGTGGAGCTTGCTATCACATGGAGTGGTTGAGGCGAATAGTATAAATGTATTTAACGGGAAGCTCGATAAACACACGAGGGAGAAAGGAAGAGAGAGAGAGAGAGAGATATGATAGGGTTAGATGAAGTAGGGTGGGAGGAGGCTCGTGTCAAGCATAAACACTGGCATGAACCAGTTGGGCCGAATGGCCTGTTTCTGTGCTGTGAATTCTATGTAAGTCTATGTACGTTTTCATGTTCTCTTAGCGTAAGGAAGCAGCTTATACTCAGTGCAATTTATAGCCTGGGCCTTGTAATACCATCGCGGCAGGTGTTGGAACAAGCATTCAATTTGTTCTTATATCAGAGCTGAAAATACCTCTTCTGGCACAAACAGTGTTTGACCCGAGGCAAGGAAATTTTCCCCATTGTGTATAATCTTGTAATGCAATCTATAATGTTACAAATTTAGCACCAGAATAACAAGACACCTATTTATGAACAGCTGCACCATTAATCACCTTGTATCCCAGCTTGTCTTATCCTGCCACTACATGACCTCTTAGTGTGAGAAACAACCTACTTAACTCTTGTCTAGGCCACTACATGGCTGTAAGTCTTCTATCAGTTCCTATTGTACTGTATAAGCCAAGGCAAGGTTGGACATGCTAATAATTTTCATTTACAACTAGCAGGGAAAGAGTAATTTAGCCCATTGTTTTCAAAAATCTTAATATTCCTGTGAATTCAAAGACTATCAATACTAACTACATCACTTGTATTTATATAGTACCTTATTGCACTGAAACAGCTTATAGTGCTTCACATAATCAATTGCCTTTGAGGTGCAGTGATTTGTTGTTCTGTAGGCAGCTATTCTGAGCCACAATGAGATGTGATCAGTTAATCTGTTTTCGACAGTGTTACTTGAGGGATAAATTCTGGTCACGCAGGTAACATTCATGGCTATAAGCGCTAAGTAATGACCATCTCCAACAAAACAAACTCCCAACATCCCCCCTGCCCTACCCCCTAACTCACATCTTTCTTCAGTTTCTCTCCGATCTCCCCCCATGACCTCTCCGCGCTCATCTTGTCCATGAGCCCCACTTCCTGCTCCCTCGACCCTATTCCCACCAAGCTGCTGACCACCCAACTTCCTTTTCTGGCTCCCATGTTAGCTGACATTGTTAACGGTTCTCCCTCGTCAGGTACTGTCCTCCTCTACCTCAAATCTGCCGTCATCACCCCTCTCCTCAAAAATCCAACCCTTGACCTCTCCGTCCTTGCAAACTACTGCCCATCTCCAACCTCCCTTTCCTTTCCAAAGTCCTTGAACACGTTGTCGCCTCCCAAATCCGTGGCCATCTTTCCCGCAACTCCAATCAGGTTTCCACCCCTGCCACAGTATCGAAACGGCTCTCAAAGTCACAAATGACATCCTTTGTGACTGTGACAAAGGAAAACTATCCCTCCTCGTCCTTCTTGACTTCTCTGCAGCCTTTCACACGGTTGACCACTCCATCCTTCTCCAACGCCTCTCCACCATCGTCCAGCTGGGTGGGACTACACTTACCTTGTTCCATTCTTATCTATCTAATCGTAGCCAGAGAATCACCTGCAATGGTTTCTCTTTCTGCTCCTGCATCTTTACCTCTGGTGTCCCCCAAGGATCTATCCTTAGCCCCCTCCTATTTCTCATCTACATGCTGCCCTTGGCAACATCATCCGAAAACACAGCATCAGTTTCCACATGTACGCTGACGACACCCAGCTCTACCTCACCACCACTTCTCTCGACCCCTCCACAGTCTCTAAATTGTCAGACTGCTTGTCCGACATCCAGTTCTGGATGAGCAGAAATTTTCTCCTATTAAATATTGGGAAGACTAAAGCCATTGTTTTCGGTCCCTGCCACTAATTCCATTCCCAAGCAACTGACTCCATCCTCTCCCTAACTTCTGTCTGAGGCTGAACCATACTGGTCACAACCTTGGTGTCATACTTGACCCTGAACGGAGCTTCCGACCACATATCCGCAGCATAACTAAGAACGCCTATTTCTACCTCCATAACATCGCCCGTCTCCGCCCTTGCCTCAGCTCATCCGCTGTCGAAACCCTCATCCATGCCTTTGTTACCTCTAGACTTGACTATTCCAACGCACTCCTGGCTGGCCTCCCACATTCTACCCTACGAAAACTTGGTGATCCAAAACTCGGCTGCCCGTGTCCTAACTAGCACCAAGTCCCGTTCACCCATCACCCCTGTGCTCGCTGACTTACATTGGCTCCCGGTTAAGCAGCGCCTCGATTTCAAAATTCTCATCCTTGTTTTCAAATCCTCCATGGCCTCGCCCCTCCCTATCTCTGTAATCTCCTCCAGCCCCACAACCCCCCCCCCCCCCCCACCCCTCCACCGAGATATCTGCGCTCCTCTAATTCTGCCCTCTTGAGCATCCCTGATTATAATCGCTCAACCTTTGGTGGTCGTGCCTTCTGTTGCCTAGGCCCTAAGCTCTGGAATTCCCTGCCTAAACCTCTCTGCCTCTCTTTCCTCCTTTAAGATGCTCCTTAAAACCTACCTCTTTGACCAAGCTTTTGGTCACCTGACCTAATTTCTCCTTATGTGACTCAGTGTCAAATTTTTTGTCTTATAATACTCCTGTGCAGTGCCTTGGGACGTTTTATTACATTAAAGGCGCTATATAAATACAAGTTGATGTTGTTGTTCAATGCCATCACGGACTCCTCCACCATCAACGTATTGATCAGAAGCTTAACTGGACCAGCGATTTCAACACAAGGGCTCGAAAAGCATGACAGAGGTTGAGTATTCTGTGACAAGTGGCTCACCTCCTGACCCCTCAAAGCCTCTCCACCATCTACAAGGCTCAGGTCAGGAGTGTGATGGAATACTCATCACTCACCTGGATAGGGACAGCCACAACAACACTCAAGAAGCTCGGTACCATCCAGGACAGAGCAGATTGCTTGATTGGCCTCCCTGTCACCAGGCTCAATATCTACCCCTTCCAACACTGGTACACTGTGGCTGCAGTCAGTACAATCTACAGGATGCACTGCAGCAATTGACCAAGGTTACCTTATCATCTCCCTCCTCTGCAACCTCTACCACTGACAAGGACAAGAACAGCAACGTCATGGGAACACGATCATCTCCAAGTTCCCCTCCAAGTCACACCTTATCCTGACTTGAACATACATCACCAGTCATTCATCATCACTGGGTCAATACCTTGGAATTCCCTACCTAACACCATCGCAGCAGTTCAAAGAGAAGGCTTATTACCCCCATCTTCTTGGGGCAACTAGGGGTGGGCAATAAATCCAGCTTTGCAAGAGTCTCCCACAACCGGAGAAGATTTTTTTTTTTAATTCTGGATTTAAAAATTGAAATCTGAATCTAATTTCAGGTGTGAGCTGTGAGGCTGGGTCACTCAACTAATCATTTTTAGAAGAAAAAGCACTGTTTTGTTGGTTGAGAACGATCATCAGGTAATGAATTGCATCAATCATTGAATTGAAAGGAGGAAAAACAAACTCCTGCAACCCTTCACTAACCGCACGAACATCAGTTTTCACAGAAGGAAACTTACAATCAAGGCAACTGCAATATGGAAGGGATGCAACATTTTAACTCTGCCATGTGAATACCTTGACGGCAAACTATTTAAATAGTGGTACAAAAAGAAAATACTGCAGATGCTGGAAATCTGAAATAAAAACAGAAAATGCTGGAGAAACTCAGCAGGTCAGGCAGCATCTGTGAAGAGAGAAACAGATTTAACGTTTTCGATCGATGACCTTTCGTCAGAACTGGACAAAAAAAAAGGAAATGGAACAGATTTTTAAGCAAGTGTAGAGGCTGGGAAAGGGGGGAGGGGATGAAAGAACAAAAGGAAAGGTCTGTGATAGGATAGAAGGTGGAAGAGGTTAAGAGACATTAAGAGATATTCAAGGCAAAAGGAGATGGTAATGGGACAGGTTAAGAAACAAAGGATGGCTCTAGATGAAGTGTAAATTGTGCTGGCAGAATGAAAGACAGCTGCCATGTGGGGGAGAAGAAAAAAAGACAGACAAAGGGTGTGGATAAAAAAAAAGATATAAAAAATAGGGGCCGAGGTTATGATCTGAAATTGTTGAACTCTATTTTGAGTCCAGAAGGCTGTAAAGTGCCTAATTGAAAGATGAGTTGCTGCTCCTCGAGCTTACGCTGAGCTTCCGTGGAACAATGCAAGAGACCGAGGACAGTGAGGTCTGAGGGGTGAATTAAAGTGACAGGCAACCGGAAGCTCGGGGTCTCCCTTACGGACTGAACGGAGGTGTTCCGCAAAGCGGTCACCCAATCTGCGTTTGGTCTCCCCAGTGTAGAGGAGACCACATCGTGAGCAGCGAATACAGTATACTAAATTGCAAGAAGTACAAGTAAATTGCTGTTTCATCTGGAAGGGGTGTTTGGGGCCCTGGACAGTGGGAAGGGGGGGAGGTAAAAGGGCATGTGTTGCATCTCCTGCGCTTGCACGGGAAGGTGCCGGGCAAAGGGGAAGGGGTGTTGGGGGTGATAGAGGAGTGGACTAGGGTGTCACGGAGGGAGCGGTCCCTACGGAATGCTGAATGGGGAGGTGAGGGGAAGATGCATTTGCTGGAGGTGGCGGAAAATGATCCGTTGAATGTGGAGGCTGGTGGGGTGAAAGGTGAGAACAAGGGGAACTCTGTCGTGGTTCCGGGAGGGAGGGGCAGGGGTGAGGGCAGAAGTGCGGGAGATAGAACGGACACGGTCAAGGGCCGTGTCAACCACTGTAGAGGGGAATCCTCATTGAGGAAAAAGGAAGACATGTCAGAAGCACTGGTATGGAAGGTGGTATCGTCAGAGCAGATGCGACAGAGACGGAGAAACTGGGAGAATGGAATAGAGTCCTTACAGGAGGCGGGGTGGGAGGAAGTGTAGTCCAGGTAGCTGTGGGAGTCAGTGGGCTTGTAGTGAATGTTTGTCAATAACCTATCCCCAGAGATGGAGAAGTCGAGGAAGGGAAGGGAAGAGTCGGAGATGGACCTGTCCCATTACCATCTCCTTTTGCCTTGAATATCTCTTAATGTCTCTTAACCTCTTCCACCTTCTATCCTGTCACAGACCTTCCCTTTTGTTCTTTCATCCCCTCCCCCCTTTCCCAGCCCCTACACTTGCTTAAAAATCTGTTCCATTTCCTGCTTTTTTCCAGTTCTGACGAAAGGTCATCGACCTGAAACGTTAACTCTGTTTCTCTCTTCACAGGTGCTGCCTGACCTGCTGAGTATCTCCAGCATTTTCTGTTTTTATTTAAACAGTGGAGTGAGCCTTGGCCCAGTGGTAGCATTTCCTCCTCAGAGACAGATGGTTATGGGTTCAAGCCCCACTCCAGACAGCCCTGGTGAGCGCAGATGAGAGTTCTTGTCTCTGAATGTAGGGGTGACATCCAGCGGGGTGATCACATCTGATGGGAGTGCATTGGTGACCCCTCCCACATTGCATCTAGCCAATCGTACCCCTACCCCCACCCCCCCACCCCCGGTGATGTGGACTTGTTCACATAAAAAGGGGTCTTTGTTATGCTAACAATCTAGAGTGTGATCAGCTGGATGTAAAAGCAGTAAAAATAATGGGTTGCCTCATGTGCCACTAGGCACGGAAGAGAAGAACAAACTATTTAAATAAGTATACAATGACATACTAATTGCTCAACTGGTGTTGACACCTCAAGTGGAAAAACAGCCTGCAGGCTGTAGCTTCTGATGACCAAATGATTTGACATTGCTTCCAGATTTGAAGTGTTAAAAGGTCAGGGACTACCTGACTTTATCTCCTTTGAATTTTCCTTAGGGAGAGAAGGCGGGATCTCTTTGGAGCCAAGATACCATGTTTGCCGATAAAAGATTGGAACTGAGGCAACCCTCTGTGTCCAATACTTGAGCCAAGCAAGTTCGCAATACTCCAGAGCATCGTTGATGATTGACCATAGAGTCTGGTACCTGGGGTGTGGTGGGGGGCAGAGGCTGAAGGGGTTGACGACTTGGCGTGTCACTGAAGTGAGGATTCTTCCCTTGTGTCTCAAGCGAATCCTGCAAGACAATATCTGAAATGTTGGGTAGTCCTGGCTGGATTGGTGGTGGGAAGTTTCCTATTTTTTGGTGCCGGTAGACTGTTGGATGGTTAAACCACAGCAGGACCCCAACGCGGACCTAAGCTTTGCCAACGTCTGCCTAACCTCTCTGGATTTAGGTAAGTAGGGTATGTTCCTACAGGGAGAGTGCGTATGCTCCATAAAGGGCAATCTGAAGCTCTACACGTGTGGAAATTTCAGTATCTTGGTTCGGAGACATGGCAATGGGTTTCTGCACGTCAAACTGAGCAAAAATCTTTTGTCTGAAACACCAAATACTGACATTTTTTTTACTTGAACATAGGCCACACTTTTTAAATGCACAAAAAAAAGAGTCAGTTTACATATTGGGTGTAGGCTGTTTGCAAGTTATTGATAATTATTTTTTCCCCTGGGGGGTAGGGTCCAAATTTTGGTGGGGGACATCTTATATGCAGGGGAATGCTATATGCAAGGAAATACAGTACTACATTGCTAAACAATACTTTGATTCGCAACTTTCAGTTCACCCATTGAACCCATTTGTGTTGACAGAATTAAAGTATTACACAGTGAGCATTGCCAATCCATTACCTAATTTCACCTAAGGATATCGACCTGTTTGAAGTTTAATCTTCCACATAATGAGAACAAGAGGTAACCACCACGTCCATCCAGTCTGCTCCTTGCAACAGGCCACATACTGCTGCCCGAAACTCTACTGAAGAGTGTGAATATCCATCGAGGACATTTTCAAAAGAAAATCCTGAGGTTTTCTCTCACTCTGGAAGGTGATGGAGTTGAACACTCTTCAATACTGCAAACCTGCCAACCAGACTGAAGCCGCAGTATTCTCTGGAGTACCTGATCATCTGAGAGGTATGGTAGTATAGTGGTTTTGTCACTGGACTCGTAAAACGGAAGCCTGGACCAATAATCCAGAGAATTCAGTTTTAGAAAATCTGGAAATTAAAAGCTGGCATGGGTAAAAGTGAGAAGTTGCACAACACCAGGTTATAGTCCAACAGATTTATTTAATTTTACAAGCTTTCGGAGCTGTTCGCTCCTTCCTCAGGTAGGTTAGCAGTGAGAGAATCTCCCAGAATTCACAATTTAAACACAGACAAAATCTATTCAAATCTTTCCCTACATCAAAGACACACTAAGAGCACAGCCAAGACAATGAGATGTGTCCCATCGATGGACCCCATCGGTCTCGCGGCGGACACAGAGGAATTCATCAGGAGAATGAGGATCCGGGAATACTACCACAAATCCCAAGATGTCAGCAACATTCCTAATGGGACAATCAATGATCCGGAACAGCAGACAGAGGGAACCGCAGTGCTACAACCGAGGAAGAAAGAGTCAAATTGGACCCCTCCGGAGGGTCGCAACCCTAAGCTTGACATGTATGCTCAAGCTGTCAGGAAATGCATCAACGCCAGATTCATCAGCCGTACCCACAAGACAGTCCAGAATGTCACCCGAGCACAACGCAACGCCATCCACGCACTCAAGACCAACCGCAACATCGTCATCAAACCAGCGGACAAAGGAGGAGCCATCGTCATACAGAACAGAATGGACTATTGCAAAGAAGCATACCGACAACTGGACAACCAGGAACACTACAGACAGCTACCCGCAGATCCGACCAAAGAACACACCCGCCAACTCAATAGACTGATCAAGACCTTCGATCCAGACCTTCAAAACATCCTACGCGCTCTCATCCCACGTACTCCCCGCGTAGGAGACTTTTACTGCCTCCAAAAGATACACAAAGCCAACACACCCGGACGTCCTATCGTATCAGGCAACGGAACCCTGTGTGAGAACCTCTCTGGGTACGTCGAGGGCATCCTGAAACCCATCGTACAGGGAACCCCCAGCTTCTGTCGCGACACTACAGACTTCTTGCAGAAACTCAGCACCCATGGACCAGTTGAACCAGGAACACTCCTCGTCACGATGGACGTATCGGCACTCTACACCAATATCCCCCACAATGACGGCATCGCTGCGACAGCCTCAGTACTCAACACCAACAACAGCCAATCTCCGGACGCCATCCTACAACTCATCCGCTTCATCCTTGACCACAATGTCTTCACCTTCGACAACCATTTTTTTACCCAAACACACGGAACAGCCATGGGGACCAAACTCGCACCCCAATACGCCAACATCTTCATGCACAAGTTTGAGCAAGACTTCTTTGCTGCACAGGACCTCCAACCAACGCTGTACACCAGATACATTGACGACATCTTCTTCCTTTGGACCCACGGCGAAGGATCACTGAAAGGACTACAGGATAGCATCAACAGGTTCCATCCCACCATCAAACTCACCATGGACTACTCCTCAGAATCGGTTTCATTCTTGGACACACGAATCTCCATCAAAGACGGACGCCTCAGCACTTCACTCTACCGCAAGCCCACGGACAACCTCACGATGCTCCACTTCTCCAGCTTCCACCCTAACCACGTTAAAGAAGCCATCCCCTATGGACAAGCCCTGCGAATACACAGGATCTGCTCAGACGAGGAGGAACGCGATGGACACCTACGGACACTGAAAGACGCCCTCGTAAGAACGGGATATGACGCTCGACTCGTCGATCGACAGTTCCGATGGGCCACAGCGAAAAACCGCATAGACCTCCTCAGAAGACGAACACGGGACACAACCAATAGAGTACCCTACGTCGTCCAGTACTTCCCCGGAGCAGAAAAACTACGCCATGTTCTTCGCAGCCTTCAACATATCATCGATGACGACGAACACCTTGCTAAGGCCATCCCCACGCCTCCACTACTCGCCTTCAAGCAGCCGCCTAACCTCAAAAGTACCATCGTTCGCAGCAGATTACCCATCTTTCAGGAGAACAACAACCACGACACCACACAACCCTGTCACGGCAACCTCTGCAAGACATGCCAAATCATGGACACAGATACCATCATCACACGTGAGGACACTACCCACCAGGTACACGGTACATACTCATGTGACTCGGCCAACGTTGTCTACCTGATATGTTGCAGTAAAGGATGCTCCAGAGCATGGTACATCGGCGAGACCATGCAGACACTGAGACAACGTATGAACGGACACCGCGCAACAATCGCCAGGCAGGAGGGTTGCCTCCCAGTCGGGGAACACTTCAGCAGCCAGGGGCATTCAGCCTCGGATCTGCGGGTAAGCGTTCTCCAAGGCGGCCTTCGGGATACACGACAGCGCAAAATCATAGAGCAGAAACTGATAGCCAAGTTCCGCACTCATGAGGATGGCCTCAATCGCGATATCGGGTTCATGTCACGATACAGAACGTGACTTGACATCATGGCCGGTCTTCCCAGGTGTTTGTTTTTTTTTTTAAAAAGACTAACACAAGAACCAACACAAATTGACAGGATATGCAGCCAGCAGGTGGTTTGACACGTTGGACCCCCTGGGACACATCTCATTGTCTTGGCTGTGCTCTTAGTGTGTCTTTGATGTAGGGAAAGATTTGAATAGATTTTGTCTGTGTTTAAATTGTGAATTCTGGGAGATTCTCTCACTGCTAACCTACCTGAGGAAGGAGCGAACAGCTCCGAAAGCTTGTAAAATTAAATAAATCTGTTGGACTATAACCTGGTGTTGTGCGACTTCTCATTTTTGTCCACCCCAGTCCAACGCCGGCATCTCCACATCATGGGTAAAAGTGATCATGAAGCGGTCAGATTGTTCTTAAAAATTAGACAGGTTCACTAATGTCCTTTAGGGAAGGAAACCTGCCGTGCCGATCCGGTCTGGCCTGTATGTGACTCCAGTCCCACACCAACATGGTTGACTCTTAACTGCTCTCTGAAGTGGCTGAGCAACTCACTGAGTTTGCATCAAACCGCTCACAGACTGCAGGTGAAAGAGAAGGCCCACCGCTGCCTTTCCAAGAAGAAAGAAAGAAAGACTTACATTTATATAGCACCTTTCACGATCACTGGACATCTCAAAGCACTTTACAGCCAATGAAGTACTTTTGGAGTGTAGTCACTGTGGGAACCGTGGCAGCCAATTTGCACACAGCAAGTTCCCACAAACAGCAATGTGATAATGACCAGATAAACTGTTTTTGTTATGTTGATTGAGGGATAAATATTGGCCACGACACTAGGGATAACTCCCCTACCATTCTTCGAAATACTGCCATGGGATCTTTTTATGTCCACCTGAGAGCAGACGGGGCCTCGGTTTAACGTCTCATCCGAAAGACGGCACCTCCGACAGTGCAGCACTCCCTCAGCACTGCACTGGAGTGTCAGCCTAGCTTTATGTGCTCGAGTCTCTGGAGTGGGACTTGAACCCACAACCTTCTGCCGCAGAGGCGAGAGTGCTACCCACTGAGCCACAGCTGACACGGGGTAACTAGGGACATATGCCAGCCTTCTCCGTGATGCCCACATCACGAGAAATCATTAAAAAAAAAATCTACACTTGTCTATAAATTTCTATTTCTTTCATCACGTGACTTCCATTAGTATAGATTGAGTTGACAAATTTATAATTGGATGGATTGATAGCTTTCAATTGCAAGTTGGATTTTTTTTTCTTGAATGCACTTATGAAGTTCCTGATTCGTGCAAAAACTTGCATTGAATAATACTCGTATTTATCCAATTGATAATGGTAAACTGACATTCCCCAAGTTTACCCTGAGGGGTGAATACCCTGACTAGGAACCAAGGAGAGTCATCTCAAACACTAGTTATCAGATAGCCACTAAACCATGTAGGACATATCCCTCTAAATTCAACATATCCATGTGCGGGAGATCCAGATCACAGTATGAAGAAAAGGAAAAGTCACATGGTGTCTGAGATTGTTGCTAAACTAGTCCAGTACCCAAGACTATAGGAAAGAAAGAAGAAAGGAAAGAAGGAAAGAAAAAAAAAGAAAAAAAAGGAAAAAAAGACTTGCATTTATATAGCACCCTTTCATGACCTCAGGACATCCCAAAGCGCTTCATAGCCAATGAATTACTTTTGAAGTGTAGTTACTGTTGTAATACAGGACATGAATGTGTGTAGGAGCAAGGAGTTTAGATCCCGCATACCACTGAATCACATATTCGTTCGACTTTATCTGTTGTCTCTCCCCATGCCCCAGTGTTATTTGTTTATCCAGCTGCATTCTAGCAGGTACCCGAGAGGGAGGGATAAGGATGGCGACTGTTTATGCAACTGTAGTGGACTAAGTTTAGATTGCAAGATCTGGAATTTAACTCATCTACCAACTGTACCTGACCTAAAAGGTAGACTGCGTGCTGCTCGGTAATACCAGCCATAAACATGCCCCATTATGAGAACGGACACGGGTGCCACCCAATTACAGACCTATTCACTTGTCCAACAATACTTGGTCTATATAAAAATGACACACACTGTAGCACGTACACACCTAATGGCTGCTTTGTATGGCCTTACAGAGAAACATGGTTGGCATACCAATCAATTTTTTGATTGTTCCTCAGACCACAGAATCAAAATATGATGGATATCAAGAGGCCCCTCTCCTTTTACTTTCACAAAGAAGGTAATTACTGTTGGAAAATAGAAATCTGATCTTGCATTGAAAAAACTCAGATACTGACACAAGTCACTTGCAACTCATAAAAGGAAATATTTTTAAATTCATATCTGAGAAGTTATGTGGCACAGCATTATTTATTTATCCAGCTGCATTCTAGCAGGTACTCGAGAGGGAGGGTTAGGACTGTTTATGCAACTGCGGTGGACTAAGTTTAGATTGCAAGATCTGTAATTCACCTCATCTACTTCAATGTTTGCTCAGTTAAGGCAGGAGAAACAGGTCCAGTTTGGAATATGTAGTAGCATCTATAGAAAGGCAAATTCCTGAGTGCGTTCCCCTCCATTTTGACACGAGGGGTGAATCATAGGCTAATAACCTGAAGTCTGGTCGAATAATTCGTTTCCAAAATGCTTTGTTCAGTTGAAAGCTATTGAAACGTATTCCGATTTTAAGGGGCTGGATAAATATATGGTTGGGAATCGGATTGGCTGAGATGATCACATTCACTACAGGACGCAATGGTTCCTGCGTCCTGGAGTGGAGGAAAATGTTCTCTGGAAGACAACAGTCCAGGATTAGAGTTGCCAACTTTGCTTGGCCATATTCCTGGAGGTGTTACCACATGACCTCCCACCTCCAACCACCCTGCCCCCACCATTGGTGCCCCGCCTTCCAATTGGAAAGCGAACATACACTTAGGTTACCTGATTGAATGATTCCTGACTGTCAGTCAAACAGCTTATTTTGCCAGCTCCAATAAGCGAAAGCATTCAAAGAAAATAAAACAAATACCACACAATTTTTAATGTGCCTAAAATTTTGTCTCCCTGGGTTTTGCTCGCAGTAGTGTCCTTGAGATTAATCTTTAATTCCTGGAGTCCAGGCCAATCCTGGAGAGTTGATAACCCTGTCCAGTGTTGAATTGCGAAGATGGATGAATACTTTAAAGTATTGCTTGGGCAACTTTGGTGGGCAATAACCATGGGTTGTGGTACTGAGCCAGACAGACCATGAGTGTCTCAAGGCCAATCCCTTTTTCTGCTGTATTACGTGCTCTCAGCAGTTAAATGGAGTTCCAGACTTGGTTTCAGTGCTGGAGTGGGGAGGATTGGGGGAGTGGGGGGGGGAAAATCAGGCTTCATTGGCCCCTGCTGGAGGCTGTACATGTAGAATCAGGCTCAAATATGATTGCCCCCTCCCCCATCCCATGGCCTAAAAAGGAAGAACAAACTTACATTTATATAGCGCATTCCACGCCCTCAGGACGTCCCAAAGCGCTTTACAGCCAATGAAGTACTTTTGAAGTGCAGTCACTGTTGTAATGTAGGAAACGCGGCAGCCAATTTGTGCACAGCAAGATCCCACAAACAACAATATCATAATGACCAGATAATCTGTTTTTGTGATGTTATCAAGGGATAAATATTGGCCAAGACACCGGGGAGAACTCCCTTGCTCTTCTTCGGAATAGTGCCACGGTATCATTTATGTCCAACAGAGGGGGCAGACGGGGCCTCGGTTTAACGTCTCCGACAGTGCAGCAGTCCCTCATTACTGCACTGGAGTGTCAGCGAGATTTGTGTGTTCAAGTCTCTGGAGTGGGACTCAAACCCACAACCTTCCTGACTCAGAGGCGAGAGCGCTATCCACTGAGCCACGGCTGACATTCACCATACAGGATCACACATTCAAAACGGCCATATTGAGTGAATCTCAAGCAGGCTCCTGGTGTCCTTGAAAGTGTCAACACCTTCGATGCAGCCAGGGATAGAAGTGAAGGGAAAATTAAAGATAATCCTGCTGATCCAAATTTGTTCAAACACATTCATAGGAAAATACAGCGCAAGAACAAGCTTTGATGTTCATTTAAATCCGATTTTATAAAGCAATGAATAGATCCCTCCTTTGAAACTGCATGGATATTTCAACACTCAATTGGTTATTACACCCATTCCTCCAAAGTCATAATAACAGCCATTTGCATTTAGTTAAATACTTGGTCAAGATTACAATCTGCAAAAATTCCACCGCCAGTCATTATATTTTATTCTTTATCAGAAGCACAACGTCAACAGTGTTTGTCAGTTCTGTACTTGTTATTTTTATTCTTTTTACTGTTGGTGTTTCCAGGAAACCTTTTAAATAAAGTACATCCTGTCGCCTTGTTGTAATGAACGTTATTGTAAAACAGAAAGAGCTTTTTGTTACTCAGTGCGGAATTACAGATGAGGATAAGGAATTAGTTTAAGGACAGAAAACAGCGAGTTGTGGTAAATGGCTGTTTTTCCACTGACGGATGGTAGACAGTGGTGTTCCCCAGGGGTCAGTGCTGGGGCCACTGCTTTTTTTGATATATATATGACCTGGATATTGGAATACAAAGTAGAATTTCTAAATTTGCCAATGACACCAAACTTGGGGGGTGTGGCAAACAGTGAGGATGATACCAATCGACTGCAACAGGACATAGAAAGGCTAGCAGAATGGGCAGATGGAATTTAATACAGAGAAGTGTGAGGTGATGCATTTTGGCAGAAGGAACAGGGAGAGGCAATATACACTTAATGGCACAGTTTTAAAGAGAGTGCAGGGACAGAGGGACCTGGGAGTTAATGTGCATAGGTCCCTGAAGGTGGCAGGACATATTGAGAGAGTGGTTAGCAAAGCATATGGGATTTTGGGCTTCATAAATAGAGGTATTGAGTACAAAAGTAGAGAAGTTATGCTGAACCTTTACAAAGCGCTGGTTAGGCCCCAACTGGAGTATTGCGTCCAGTTCTGGTCACCACACTTTAGGAAGGGTGTGTAGGCCCTTGAGAGGGTGCAGAGGAGATTTACCAAAATGGTTCCGGGGATGGGGGATCTTAGCTACAAAGACAGGTTGGAGAAGCTGGATTTGTTTTCATTGGAGCAAAGGAGGTTGAGGGGTGATTTGATAGAGGTGTACAAGATTATGACGGGTTTGGATAGGCTAGACGGGGAAAGGCTGTTCCCACTAGTTGATGGTACAAGGACTAGGGGACACAGATTTAAGGTTTTGGGCAAGAGATACAGGGGGAATGTGAGGAAAACCTTTTTTACACAGCGAGTGGCAAGGACCTGGAACTCGCTGCCGACGGAAGTGGTGGAAGCGGAGACACTCAATGTTTTCAAGGGGAGACTGGATAGGCACTTGAGGGAAATAAACTTGCAGGGCTACGGGGATAGAGCGGGGGAATGGGACTGACTGGATTGCTCTACAGAGAGCCGGCACGGACTCAATGGGCCGAATGGCCTCCTTCTGTGCCGTTGTGACTCTATGACAGACAGACTCGGGGGAGGGTTGGCCTCTCGATTTGTTCATTTATTTGGAGCTCTGTGGGTCACAAAAAGTCAAAGGTCAAGCCAGGAAATAAGATTCTTGACAGCACAACTAACTGTAACCACTCTACGTTGACCTCATCTCAGGTTGGCTCACCTAAGTCGATCCAAACTGTGAGAGACTGCAGTAAGGGTGTCAAGGTGCGTACTAGGAATTAGTCTTGAATCCATATGATTGGAATTTTAGATCAATTTGTAAAAATCTGGAAAAAGGAAACAAGTTATTCATAGTCCAGCGAAGGTTGGAAACCATCCAATGCTGCTAGCCTACTAGTTTGTGCATCTGTTTTCTTGGGTGTTATTAAGTGAAGGGGGTTAGTCGTACTCAGTAATGTTGTGGACGGCTTGTCCAGTGGCGACTTAGGTGTGAAGACCCTAAATCTGATTCTTAGAGGCACAGAAGCAATTATACATCGGTCTCCATGGAAGTGTAGAGGTGTCCATGATCCCTGGTGGTTAACTTGGAAAATTGTCTGTTGGTTGCAGTGTCAGGTCAGGAGTCTAGATTTGGCTTCACAAATTTTGCATCGGCAGAATCCAGGCCAAGTCTAATCCAAATGCCGGAGAACACAGCAATCTTAATAAGACTTCCCAGGGGGGTTGAGCACCTTGTTTCGAGAAAGTGCTCAACATATCAACGGGATATTGTATATCCTTACAGAAAACATGGGACTTGTTGGGAGATCCTTCATTGGTCAAGTTTTTGGAAGGAACAGTGATGTTTGACATAGAATGATTCGTCATGGAAGGAGGCCATTCGGCCCATTGTGCCTGTGCCGGCTCTTGGAAAGAGCTATCCAGTTAGTCCCACTCCACTGCCCTTTCCCCATAGCCCTGTCAAAGCTGCATTTATTGCCCATCCCTAGGTGCCCCGTTTACAGCTGAGAGGCTTGCTAGGCTACTTCAGAGAGCATTAAGATCATAGAATGGTTACAGCACGGAAGGTGGCCATTCGGCCCGTCGAGCCCGTGCCGGCTCTCTGCAAGAGCACCTCAGCTAGTCCCACTCCCCCGCCCTTTCCCCGTAGCCCTGCAAATTTTTTTCCCTTCAGGTACTTATCCAATTCCCTTTTGAAAGCCATGATTGAGTCTGCCTCCACCACCCTTTCAGGCAGTGCATTCCAGATCCTAACCACTCGCTGAGTAAAAAAGTTTTTTTCTTATGTCGCCTTTGGTTCTTTTGCCAATCACCTCAAATCCGTGTCCTCTGGTTCTCAACCCTTCCACCAATGGGAACAGTTTCTCTCTATCTACTCTGTCCAGACCCCTCATGATTTTGAACACCTCTATCAAATCTTCTCTGCACTAAGGAGAACAACCCCAGCTTCTCCAGTCTATCCACGTAACTGAAGTCCCTCATGCCTGGTATCATTCTCGTAAATCTTTTCTGTACCCTCTCTAATGCCTTCACATGCTTCCTAAAGTGTAGTGCCCAGAATTGTACACAATACTCCAGTTGAGGCCAAACCAGTGTTTTATAAAGGTTCATCATAATTTCCACGCTTTTATACTCTATACCTCTATTCATGAAGCCCAGGATCCCGTAAGCTTTTTTAACTGCTTTCTCAACCTGCCCTACCACCTTCAACGATTTGTGCACATATACCCCCAGGTCTCTCTGTTCATGCACCCCTTTTAGGATTGTACCCTTTAGTTTATATGTCCTCTCCTCATTCTTTCTACCAAAATGTATCACTTCACACTTTTCTGCATTAAATTTCATCTGCCCCGTGTCCGCCCATTTCACCAGCCTGTCTATGTCCTCTTGAAGTCTATCACTATCCACTATACTTCCAAGTTTTGTGTCATCTGAAAATTTTGAAATTGTGCCCTGTACACCCACTCATTAATATATATCAAGAAAAGCAGTGATCCTAGTACCGACCCCTGGGGAACACCACTGTATACCTTCCTCCAGTCTGAAAAACAACCGTTCACCACTACTCTCTGTTTCCTGTCACTTAGCCAATTTCGTATCCATGCTGTCACTGTCCCCTTTATTCCATGGGCTTCAACTTTGCTGGCAAGCCTATTATGTGGCACTTTGTCAAACGCCTTTTGGAAACCCATGTACACCACGTCAACCGCATTGCCCTCATCAACCTTCTCTGTTGCCTCATCAAAAAACTCGATTAAGTTGGTCCTGGGCTTCATGAAGAGAGGTATAGATTAATCAACTATGATGCACAAGAGACGGTTAACAATGAGGCTGCAATGCACCTTTAAGTCTGTAAACTGGAATTGTGTTTGTGTTCAATGCTCAGCCTTGAAAGTTTATTATTTTACACACTAAATTTTTGGTCTCTGTGAAACGCCTCGAGAGGTTTCGCTACGTTAAAGGCGCTAAAAAATGCAAGTTGTTGTTAAAAATTGAGCGTAAAATGTAGAAATTTCTATGTAAAATAAGTCACCCAATGACGCACTGACTGAAGTACAGATTAATAAATCCACCTCTTCATTCACCGAACATGAATTTTGTGCATCATAAAATCATTTAACAAGTCATCAAACAATGCAGAAACCAGATAAGCAGTGTTCTGTTCCAGAAACGATTTTCTCCCACACTGATTTTTACTATTGTTTCTCTCGCTCGAGCTCCTCCCATCCAACACACCCTTTCCCCAAGTATGACAAAGTGCATGTGACGTCCTGCACATTGAATGCCACTCTGTAACTGTGCCCCAAGATGTGGGCGTGTACGGGGCAGGTTGACCTGTCCTCTGATGTTCCTTGCTTTCTTTAGGAGAAACTGCCTCCACTTAGTGTCATGCCAACTACTCAGGACATGAGCAACATTCCTGATTAAATGATGTGCCAATAATATAACTACAGAAATTATAAACTGCACTGTTGGCTTGGACTAAGAAGTATTGTATTTTTCAATCAACCTTTGAGCAAATGAGAGCTAAACGCTTCCGGATGTGGTAGCGCATTTCTCTCCATTCGGCACCTACAATTAGGGATGAAAACTGGAATGTAAACAGAGAATGCTGGAAACACACAGCAGGTTATCTGTGGAAAGAACAGACAAGTTTGTGTTTTGGGTGCAGATCCTTCTTCAGAACTGAAAAAATAACCGAATTACATAGAATCTACAGCATAGAAACAGGCCATTCAGCCCAACTGGCCTATACTTTACACGAACCTCCTCCCACTAATTGCCTTCTCACCTTGCTCCCATATCCCTCTCTTCCCTTCTCCCTCATGTATGCCGTAAACCGCTCTTTAAATACATCAATGCTCTCTGCTTCGACCACTCCACGTGGCAGAGTGTTCCACATTCTCAGCATAAAGAAATTCCTCTAATTTCTTTATTTGATCTGTTAGCGGCTCTCTTAAATCTATCGGCCGTTGTTCTGGACTTACCCACAAGTGGAAACAGTTTCTCCACATCCACCATATCGAACCCCTTCACAATTTTAAAGAGTTCCATCAGGTCCCCTGAGTCTTTTCCAGTGAAGAAGATGGACAGGCATTATACTATAATCAGAAAAAAGGAAGGGGGCAAATATGTATGTATTATATTATATATAAAACACAGACAAACCCAGAGAGGAATCATGAGTAGAATGATGGAACATTTAAAGCAGGGATAAAGATGAGGATATAGCAGAACTCTGAAGTTACTGAAGTCAATGTTCATACCAGAGAGTTGCAGGATGCCTGGGAGAAAGACAAGATATTGGGGGTAACTTTCAGTTTCAGCAGGGGCATAAAACAGGCTTTGCGTGCGAGCCTAGACAGCGAGCACCAGCAGGCTATGTGCCTCAAAGTTAAAATTCTCATCCTTGTGTTCAAATACCTCCATGGCCTCGGCCCTCCCTATCCCTGTAGCATCCTCCAGTCTACAACCCCATGAGGTCTCTGCGCTCCTCCAATTCTGGCCACTTGTGCGTCCCCGACTTCCTTCTCCCCACCAATGGTGGCCGTGCTTTCAGCTGTTTTAGGCCCTAAGCTCTGGAATTCCCTCAGATTGCAGCATCGCTTGACACCAAGATATCTATCCTGCCCTCCCCTCTAAACGACGAGAGATTGGATGGCACACCACTGAATTGTCCCCATGCACCTTGTGCCAGTGAAGAACAATGGGGGAGGCCTTGGAGAGGTTGTCCACCTGCTTCGTCGGACAGTGATGGTGCAGGATGATGAAGAGTGGGTCGGCTAAAGATCGCCTTAAAAGATCACAAGATTATTATGGATGAGGAAGTCATTTGGCCCATCATGATTCATCCGTCCAGAGAGAACCGAACACCATCCCATTGTAGCATCCGCAAATGATTTCAGTGATGTTGGGAGAGAAATTGGTATAACTTTTGCGGGAGCGCAAAAGTATCGCCGGGCGCTACCCAATTCTAACGGACGCGAAATTCCAGTTTAGCACTCCAGGAGTGAAGTGGAGTGCTAAACCAGGCAAGAGGGGCGCTAGCGGCAGAGCGCTGCAAAATGCCCAGTGCAGTGTTGTCGGGATCAGAGGCTCCTTCCCTCCCTAAAAGGGAAGGACCATTGCTGCAGGCTCTGCAAGAAAACGAATCCCCCGATCGCCGACGGCACCTCCGATCAGCGTCAATCAGCACCAAGCACTCCATCAGAGTGCAAGGCTGATCAACCGCGGCACCTGAAAAATAGAAAAAAATGCACAGAGTCTTGATGAAACATTTTTCGCCTACCTCACCGGCAATCCCTTTAATTACCGCTCCCCAAGCGGCCATCCGCTGTGACAACGCCTCCTGCAGCTGCCGGTGTTGACGTCCGGCGATGCTGCAGGGGCCGGAAGCCAAACATAGAAACATAGAAGATAGGAGCAGGAGTAGGCCATTCGGCCCCTCGAGCCTGCTCCGCCATTCGATGAGATCATGGCTGATCATCTAAACTCAGTACCCTGTACCTGCCTTCTCCCCAAATCCCTTGATACCTTTAGCTTTAAGAAATATATCTAACTCATCCTTGAATATATTTAATGACTTCGCCTCAACTACCTTCTGTGGTAGAGAATTCCACAGGTTCACCACTCTCTGGGTGAAGAAATTCTTCCTCATTTCTGTCCTAAATGGTTTACCCGTTATCCGTAGATTATGACCCCTGGTTCTGGACTCTCCGACCATCGGGAACATTCTTCCTGCATCTAGTTTGTCCAGACCTGTCAGAATTTTATATGTTCCGATGAGATCCCCTCTCATTCTTCTATACTCCAGCGAGTATAAGCCCAATCGACCCAATCTCTCCTCATATGTCATTCCTGCCATCCCAGGTATCAGCCTTGTGAATCTTCGCTGAACTCCTTCCATGGCAAGAACATCCTTCCTCAGATAAGTTCGCATCCGGGGCGGTACCGGGGCGCTGCGCACCGGACGACGCCACGCTCTCCAGGGCATCATGGAGTTAGGGTTTACCGCCGCCGCCAACCTGCAGGGGAAGCTCGTGGGCGTCAGTACTCTCGCCGCGCCCGGTCGCAAAACCGGTAGCACCCCGTTATCACCCCCCGGAGGCACTAACAGGAGGCGCAAACCAGGGGAATTTCTAGCCCTTTGCCTCTACTTCTCTATCTGGAGGTTTATTCCGCATCTTGATTGTTGTGTGTGAAGAATTTACTGATATCTGTCCGAAAAGTATCCTTGTCTGATATGAACTTGTGCTCCCTAGTTCTACTTCCACAGTGAAATTTAATATTGCAGGTTAACTTTTTCTATACCTTTAACAATCTTATAAACTTTGATAAGATCACTTCTCAGATGTTTCCTTTGCATGGTGAAAGAACCCTAGTTTCCTAAGGTCTTTGTCATCACTCAGACCTGGGGGATCAGCCTCGTGGCCCCTCTCTGCACTGCCTCCAACACTTGAGTGTCCATCTCACCTTCCAAAATAGGTAGAATAATAAACTATGATATGCATCTTGAACAAGTGCTAGAATACAACTTTATTTTTCTTTATTGTAACTTGCATTTATAGAACGCCTTTCACATAGAAAAATGTCCCAAGGTGCACAAACAACAATGGACACTGAGTCAAAGGAGGAGATATTTGGAGGGATGACCAAAACCTTGGTCAAAGAGGTAGATTTTAAAGAGGGTCTTAAAGGAGGAGAATGAGGCAGGGGGAAGGAGAGATTGAGTGGGTAATTCCCTAACTTAGGGCCTAGACAGCTGAAGGCATGGTCGACAGTGGTGGGACAAGGCGGGGGGCGTGGAGGTCATGCACAAGAGATCAGAGTCAGTGAAAAGAATTCTGGGGGGTTGTTGGGCTGGAGGAGATTAGGGATGGGGAAGAGGTGAGGCCATGAAGGGGTTCAAATAGAAGAATGAGAATAGTCTATATTATAAATAAAATAATGTGGAGTTTCATTGTCTTGGTTCTAACAATCTCAGGCCCTCAGATTACACTGTGCGCTATTAGTGCACAAAGGCTTAATATATTAATATAAATTCATTTGTCCTCTATTTCAACAGAAACATTAACCCATTTAATGCTTCCAGAAAATATCATACAAACACACTTAAGAATTTGCACACCAAGATCTCACTGCATAACTTCAAGGCCTAGAGTTTATTTTGAATAGTCTAAACTTGATTGGTAATCTAACTCTCTGCAGGATTTTTTAAATGGATGAAACTCCAAAAAGATACATTGTATGTACAGCGCAGAAAACAGGCCATTCGGCCCAACAGGTCTATGCTGATACTTCACGTGTGTGGAGCACTTTGAACATGTCCAGTACATAGATGAAAATGTCAGGGCCATCTGGATGGTCTGAGGACTTTGCTCATTTCTATCTTCTTATGTTCCCATGATGGGCCTTTAGGAGTCTGCACTGGCAAGTGCTAAAATAGAATTAGTTGGCAGAAGCTCAAAAGCCTCCCTGAAGCAACTGCACACCCATAGAAAAGAATGGAATGTTACACCATTGGCAACAAGTCTCAGCTCTTCACTCAGACCATAATGAGAAAACCATTCGCAGAACTGTCAAGATCAGGAAAATGTTAAGAGTGAGATTAATCATTGAAAAGGAATTAGACAAATCACAGACCAATTTAAATGTGTGTTGGAGATTGAGACACAACAAAATAGACTACTATCAATCCTGTCTTTGCTAAGCTCTACTGGCTTTCCATGTACCAGAGAATCAACTTTTAAAATTCTTGTTTTCACCTTCAAACCTCTCGAGTGTTATACCACTCTACCTCAGTAATCTCTTCCAGTTCCCTGCACCCACTGGTTCTCCAACACCAATCGACTTTTCATCCTCTTCACCTTCCATTGCTTCAGCCTTGCTCCCACCCTCTCAAACTGCCTCCCACACACATCCACCTTGCCGCCCCCCTCCCTTCAAAAGCCGGCTTAAGACTCTCCTCTTAGACTGTGTTTCTGTCCCCCTCCTTTCTCCTCCCCATCTCCCAGTGTGATGTCAACTCACTATCAACAGCCCTCCAAGACATTTCTTTCTACATATTGAACGTTATACCGGCACGGGCACGATGGGCCGAATGGCCTCCTCCTGTACTGTATCATTCTATAGAAATGGAAATTGTAAAAATGATGCAAGGCTTGACAGTTCTAAGTTTAAATAACACACCTCCAGTGCTCACAGTTGCAGAGGTTTCACACTTTCCAAAGGCCTGTTCAAACTCTTGAGGCCAATGGAAGAAGCCTTTATTTATTCAATACTGACACTGATAACAAGAGCACCAAGAACATTCAATCTCTTCCTGGCTTCATTTTCAGTCAAAACAATCTTTCAAAACATTAAGATATATCCCTGTTAATTGGAAAAAAAAGGCCGTTTAGGCTTTTAAAATAATAGTAAGCACGTTTCACTGAGTGTTTACTAAGAGGCCCTTATCTAAATTTGTGCTAGCTCTATGGTCTGGCCTAAGCTGACTGGCTCACAACAATGTTGAAAAAGAAAGGCACATCACAACAACCTTAATATTCTTTTTGCCAAGATAGACTCAGTGAGGCCAACTTGGTAGTGACATCGGCATCTCCCAATGGGTGGGAGTAGTCTGGAAATGGACCATCATGCATTAGTCTTCAGAGACATTAAACCAAGGCCCCATCTGCCTACTCAGGTGATGCTAGAAGATCCCACGGCACTTAGGAAAAGAACAGCAGTGAGTTCTTAGTGTTCTGGCAAACGTTCCTCCTCAACCAACATGACCAAAAATTAGGGATTAAATGGTCATTTATCTCCGTGCTGTCTGTGGGACATTGCTGGCACAGAATGGCTGCCATGTTTGCCTACAAAACAACATTAACTATAGCTCAAAAATCAATTCATTGTGTGAAGTACGGAGATATTACATCATGATAAGATACTATCCAAGTGCAAGTATTAACAGGGGGACATAACCTCAACTAGAAAAATTATAGAATTAAACTTGACTGATCACTTGAGCCCAAGAAACAGTTGCCAAACAGGAATAAAAAAAAAACTTTCAGCATCAATGAATATCGATGTAAACTTTACAACAAAATCCAGGTTGTGAGTGTAACAGTGGGGGCTTCTCGTCTCACACCCCACCCCAGACAGCTAGACCACTGTTTCCTTAAGCACAACTGAAGGAACTGAAACACGTGTCGTTGTAATTCTGCAGTGTATAGGTTAGCATAGCCCAGGCCTATCACTTACTCCGAAATGGTCGTAAGTGCGGAAGTGAGAATATGTGAAGTGCCCAACATTTCTCTTCACCTCAGAAGCCAGGAAAGTACACCACTGAACTATTGCGTGCAGGCTAGAAAAACTTAATCTAGATTTATTTACCGATAAACAATAAGAGATAAACAAACAAAAAGAAAAGTTGGCCAGATACTATTCCGTACACTACGGGTACAGTCCATAAGTATTTAATATATTGTTTTGAAACTGCTTACATGGTCCCTAGGCAAGTGACAGCTCATTTGGATGAAATAGGTGGTTTTCTCTTTCATGGTCTTCCAGGATGAGATGCTGCACATGGAATATGTTAGTTACAAATGCTCACCGAGTCAGCTAAATAACAACAACTTGCATTTATGTAGCGCCTTTAATGTAGCAAATCATCCGAAGGTGCTTCACAGGAGCGTTATCAGACACAATTTGACATCAAACTGCATAAAGATATTAGAACAGGTGACCAAAAGCTTGGTCAAAGAGGTAGGTTTTAAGGAGTGACTTTTTTTAAATAACTTTTTTTTTATTCATTCATGGGATGTGGGCGTCACTGGCATGTCCAGCATTTATTGCCCACCCCTAATTGCCCTTGAGAAGGTGGTGGTGAGCCACCTTCCTGAACCGCTGCAGTCCGTGTAGTGAAGGTACTCCCACAGTGCTGTTCAGTAGAGAGCTCCAGGATTTTGACCCAGCGATGATGAAGGATCGGAGATATACTTCCAAGTCAGCATCGTGCGTGACTTGGAGGTGGTGGTGCTCCTATGTGCCTGCTGCCCTTGTCCTTCTAGGTGGTACAGATCGCGGGTTTGGGAGGTGCTGTCAAAGAAGCCTTGTCGAGTTACTGCAGTGCATCTTGTAGATGGTACACACTGCAGCCACGTTGCACCAGTGGTGGAGGGGTGAATGTTTAAGGTGGTGGATGGGGTGCCAATCAAGCGGGCTGCTTTGTCCTGGATGGTGTTGAGCTTCTTGAGTGTTGTTGGTGCTGCACTCATCCAGGCAAGTGGAGAATATTCCATCACACTCCAGACTTGTGCCTTGTAGATGGTGGAAAAGCTTTGGGGAGTCAGAAGGCGAGTCACTCGCTGCAGAATACCCAGCCTCTGACCTGATTTTGTAGCCACAGTATTAAGGTGGCTGGTCCAGTTAAGTTTCTGGTCATTGTTGACCCCCATGATGTTGATGGTGGGGGGTTCAACAATGGTAATACCATTGAATGTCAAGGGGAGGTGGTTAGACTTTTTCATGGTGGTCATTGCCTGGCACTTGTATGGCACGAATGTTACTTGCCATTTATTAGCCCAAGCCTGGATGTTGTCCAGGTCTTGCTGCATGCGGGCACCAATTGCTTCATTATGAGGAATTGCGAATGGAACTGAAAACTGTACAATCATCAGTGACCATCCCCACTTCTGACCTTATGATGGAGGGAAGGCCATTGATGAAGCAGCTGAAGATGGACACTGCCCTGAGGAACTCCTGCAGAAATAACTTAAAGCAGGAGAGAGAGGCAGAGAGGTTTAACGATGGAATTCCAGAGCTTCGGGCCTAGGCAGAAAAAGGCACAGGCACCAATGGTGGGGCAATGAAAATCGGGATGTGCAAGAGGCCAGAATTGGAGGAGCGCAGAGATCTGAGGGTTGTAGGGCTGGAGGAGGTTACAGAGATAGGGAGTGGTGAGGCCATGGAGGGATTTGAATACAAGGATAACAATTTTAAAATCGAGGGATTGCCGGATTGGGAGACAATGTTGGTCAGTGAGCTCAGGGGTGGTGCGAGTTAGGATACGAGCAGCAGAGTTTTGGATGAGCTTATGTTTGGGGTGATAGGTGGGAGGCCAGCCAGGAGAGCATTGGAATAGTTGAGTCTGGAGATAACAAAGGCATGGATGAGGGTTTCAGCAGCAGATGGGCTGAGGCAGGAGCTAAAGACTAAGCAGCCACTCCTGTGATATAGATATGTAAGGTGTTTGGTTTCCTCGTCCTTACAAGGGTTCTTTGACTCTGGGTTTTACAGGAACAAAATGGTAGACGACACAAAGGTTTAGGTTCAACCCAAAACTGTTAGTTTATTAAAACCAACAAAACACAGACAAAAACCTGTTGAGATTTGGCTGAAACCTACAATCACCCATACGGCCGATCGTTACCGTTGTGGATTGTAGGCCTGGATCGGAGATGACCTGTCCCCGTCCTCCTTTATCTGACTGCAGCTGCCTACACAGCGCAAACCCCTTGTAGAGTCAACTGATACTTACAATCACCCGTCCGGCTGGTCGTGGCCGACGTCGATTGCAGGCTGGGAGCTGGAGATGACCGTCTTCCCTTCCTTCTTACACCTGGCAGTTGCTGTAGTCAGAGCTAGCTTCCGAGAGAGAGAGGGAGCGAGCTGTGGGTATGGTTCCTTCTTATAGTTCTTTTAGTTACCTGGCCCCATGCTGGGCCTCCCCCAACCAGTTTCGGTTGTCGGTTTGCTGAACTGTCCGACATTCACACCTCGTCAACCTGTAATTCAATCACCAGAAGTGTACAGAGTTGAGAGATTGAAGATAACTCCTTATCTCCTCTCCCACTTTCTGTAACGCATATTCAATGTGATTTCTATTACTGTTGATGGGCGGTTGGCTGATTGTCTGCTCGGGACTTGTGTATCTTCCATTCATGTCAGGAAGTCGATCGTGCCCCCCGTTGTTTCAGTTAAACTCAGAGCATTGTCCGGATGTTAATTTTTCCCATCAAAACCAATCATGATTCAAGGCCTCAAAGTTCAATGTCAATGTCCTTTTCAGAGTTAATCATGACTCAAAGCTTTCATTGTCCAGTATCAACGTGTTCTCCAAGAACTGTAGACTTTGATGACTGGCACCTTTTCTGTGCCTTGAAGTTTAACCGTTTCATGCCCTTATGCTGGGGCCAAACTGTTCCATGAAACTTACACATCCCATGGGCCTTCTTTGAATTAAGTGTTTTATTTGAAGCAATATCTTCACACTTTGGCCGGCAAAGGAATAATGGCTTCTGATGGCCAGCTTTCTTCACACAGTCCCTCCAGACTGGTCTTCACACTTGATCATGACTAGAAATTAGAATTGATACATGTCCATCTGTCAAGCTGGATATTATAATATTTCAAACATACCTTCCCAGTCATCGAACTTAACTTCATCACAATTGATCTCTGGAAAACAAAAAGGCAGTGTCCCCTCCCTCCCTCCCATTACCTGCAGGGTGTCTTCCACTTTAAGATATAGTGAAGAGCGAGCAGCCTACTTTTGGGGTCATTCTTATTTTCTATATACATCAATGATCTGGGCGTAGGAACTGAAGGAATAATAGACAGGATGTTGGGCGGTTCTTCTTTCCCCAGAGAGTAGCGAACCTCTGGAATGTGTTACCGGCTGGTGTGATGGGTGCTGACTCACGGCAGGCCTTCAAGAGGGAGCTGGACCAGATCTTGACTTGGGCAGAGATGGCATCATATAGAAGGTAAGTGTCTTTCTATAACACTTGGTCCATGTGGTCTCCTGGACTGGTTTCGATCGCATGAAGGGGTCGAAGAGGAATTTTCCAGAGTAATTTTTTCCTTTATTGGCTCTGGGACTTTAGTCTTTTTTTGCCTCACGCAGGAAATTACATGGCTGCGGGTGGGGGAGGGGTGGGGTGAGCGGGGGAAGTGTTTAGTCATGGCGCTCCTGCCTTCATGAGTGTGGGGGCAGGCCTGATGGACGAGCTGGTCTTTTCCTGCCCTTCAATTTCGCATGCCCATACAACATGACAACAAATTTGGGAAGTGGTCGTGGCAAATTGAGAGGATGATTTTGAAAGACTGCAGGAGGTCTTTTTCTCCATTTAATCAATTTACAGAGGAAATTTAGGAGTTGGCAACACTTTCACCTCAGAGTCAGAAGCCCCAGTCTAGGATTCAAGTACATAATCTAGGATGGCACCTCAGTGTAGTACTGAAGGAGTGCTGCATTGTTGCAGGTGTGCCGTCTTTTGGTTGAGACACTAAATCGAGGTTCATCTGCCTGTTCAGGTGGATGCACAAGATCCTATAGCACTATTTGAAGAGCAGGGAGTTCTCCCAGCCAATATCTCTCTCTCAACCACCAACACCACCAAAAAAAAGTCATTCATTCATAGAAACATAGAAGATAGGAGCAGGAGTAGGCCATTCGGCCCCTCTAGCCTGCTCCGCCATTCAATGCGATCATGGCTGATCATCCAAATTCAGAACCCTGTCCCTGCTTTCTCCCCATATCCCTTGATCCCTTTAGCCTTAAGAAATATATCCAACTCCTTCTTGAATATATTTAATGAATTGGCCTCTACTGCCTTCTGTGGTAGAGAATTCCACAGGTTCACCACTCTCTGGGTGAAGAAATTCCTCCTCATTTCTGTCCTAAATGGCTTACCCCTTATCCTTAGACTGTGACCCCTGGTTCTGGACTCCCCGACCATCGGGAACATCCTTCCTGCATCTAGTCTGTCCAGTCCTGTCAGAATTTTATAAGTTTCAATGAGATCCCCTCTCATTCTTCTAAACTCCAGCGAGTATAAGCCCAATCGACCCAATCTCTCCTCATACGTCATTCCTGCCATCCCAGGTATCAGCCTGGTGAATCTTCGCTGAACTCCTTCCATGGCAAGAACCTCCTTCCTCAGATAAGGCGACCAAAACTGCACACAATACTCAAGATGTGGTCTCACCAAGGCCTCATCTCATTGGCTGTTTCTAGGACCTTGCCGTGTGTAATTAACTGCTGCATTTACACATATAACAAGAGTGATTGAACTTCAAAAGTAATGAATTGGCTGTAAAGCACTTTAGGATGTCCTGAGAAATGCAATAAGGAGCTCTATGAAGCCAGGTTCTTTCTTTATTGATACTATGACTACCATCTCCAGTTGAAAACATCTAGAAAAGAGCTTGCATTAATATAGCACCCCATTGAGCCCTCATATCACATCACAAGGTGCTCTATAACCAATGGCTTGCTTTTGAAGTGCAGTCACTGTACTTATGCAGATAAATGCAGCAGCCAATATGCACTCAACAAGATCCCATAAACAGTAAATAAATGACCAGATAGTCTATATTTTTTGTAGGCATTGGTCGCAGGATGGATATTGGTCAAAACTTCAGGATAACTCCTACAGAGCAAACTACACAATGCGAGTAACAACCAGCCATTTATTACACTTACACTTACTCACAGACTTTCGGTGGGGTTTTGCACTGGAATTAGAGAGCCATTTCGGCACAGCACCCTCAACAGGGGATCTGGGAGCTGTGTGAACAGGGCAAGCAACTGTGCATCTACTTAATCAAGCAGATTGAAGAATTGTTACTGAGCAGTGCAGAGTCTGAACCAGGAAGTACAAGTTAGAATGCTTAATTCAATGCCAAATCAGGTACAGAAAGCAAAATAAAGAGAGGGAAAGAAAGATGGGATTAAGAGAGAGAGAGAGAGAGATGAGAGACAGAAAGAAAAAAAGAATCGCCAACAATAATTAAAATCTGAAGGAATGTGACTCCACACTTGTAAAAGTTAATTTTCAGTGCCAGCGAGGTTGTTTGACAGTAATTAAGAATTATTATGCTGTTAAAAAATTAGCCCTAACTTTTCTGGCAAGTTTAGTGAGTACCTAGTGGGCAAGTACAGCTAATTCACGTGTTTCAATGCTGAGTCTCTCGGCGAGATACTGTTATAGCGCAGCTTCTGGAGGAGCAGGGCAACTCTGACAGCAGCCTCCTGATTTCCACGTTTAACTGCGCATGTGCGGTCGTTGGAAGTTACTGTCCGATTTACTCTTCAATAACGGAGTGCCGATAGCCTCACTGTTACTTTTACCGCAAAAATCAGGCTCAGTAGGAGGTTTGTATGAAATTGCCCTGTTCACCATCAACTCCTGAACAAATAGGACAAAAGGAATTTTATACTAATGCATTAACTCATTCATTGCCATCATCACACAAAACAACTTGAACCTCGGAGTCCAAAAGTCTATTGGAAGGAGCAGGGCAGAATTCTTTAACAACAATGCAACTAAAACAAACCCAGTACACTAACAATAAATATTACAAATCAAATACAAATGGAGAAAGGAAGTGTTAAACAAATAAAATAGAGTACCTGGAATAAATGCCAATATCAATCCAAACCACCACAAGCATGTCGCAACAACAAGTCACCATATATGGACTGTTCAAATACCGATCGGAATGAGGATAATGTGATACCATTCCTCATGACTCTCTTGTATTTTGTTTACAAGTTGACTCGATACCTTAATCCAGAAATAGAAGTAAAGTCTACAACACCAGACTTGGGGGTAATGTCGCAATGACGTTATTGACCATCAGTCAACGTGTCAGCCTTGGCTCAGTTGGTAGCACTCGTGCCTCTGAGTCAGAAGGTTGTGGGTTCAAGTCTCACTCCAGAGACTTGAGCACATAATCTAAGATGAGACTTCAGTGCAGTACTGAGGGAGTGCCATTTTTTGAGAAAGACATTAAACTGAGGCCCCGTCTGCCCTCTCAGGAGGACGTAAAAGATCCCACTGCACTTTTCGAAGAGGACCAGCAGAGTTCTCCCTGGTGTTCTGGCCAATATTTATCCCTCAACCAACACCTAATAAAAAACAGAATGGCCCAAAAATTCGGCCGAATACGGGAGAGTACCCGCTGCGTACTCACCCGTATTCGTTCCCGAAGTGCCGGTTTCCTGCATGCACTGCGCATGCGCGGGAAACCGGCACTTCCAGTATGGTGAAGGGGGCGGTTCCTAAGTGAACTGCGTGCGCACTAGAGGCTGTGCGCACGCAGCACACTTAGGTTTTTTTTCAGGTTTCAACGCGAGGGTAAGTGTGGAAGATTCTACACAAGTAAAAAGGAGGCGTAAGACCCCTTTTGAACAAGGTAAGTAGTTAATTAAGTATAATTTTTAATTTTTTTCAACAGGTTTATCTTTTTTAGAGACTTTAAAGAAAGGTAAGTTTATTTTTATAACTTTCAAATTTTTTTTTAATTTTTTCAAAAATTAAAATTTTTGTTTAAAGTGGTTAATTTATTTAACTATAGTTATTTTATTAATGTGATGGTTTAAAAAAAAAAATTATTTGAGGTTTAGCTGTTCTTTTGGAGTATCTTTCAATTCACAGATTTGACAGGTCTCCTGTCAAATCTATGAATGAAAGATGGTCTGCTGCCATTGGCTCTCCATGGCCCACGTGATCCCAGAGGTCGCATCGCACTAACTGCGCCCCTGGGACACGCACACACTGCGCGCCGGCACTAGGGAGAGGCCCAGGACCCGAAGTTCCTGTGGGCCCAAAACACAACGGCCGGCGCGGTGTGTGATATCGCGTGCGATCCTTACCCCTCCGAGTCAAATTTCTGGGCCATTATCTGGTCATTATCTCATGGCTGTTTGTGGGACCTTGCTGTGCGCAAATTGGCTGCCACGTTTCCTACATTACAACAGTGACTACACAACTTCATTGGCTGCGAAGCACTTTGCAAAATCCTGAGATTGTGAAAGGCGCGATAGAAATACAAGTTCTTTCTTTCTAAAATGTATGGGGGCCATTAAGAGAGGTTGCACTATAGGTTAAGTTTTGCTTGAAATGCAGGGCATATTTTGGAATCAAAAGCACTTTATTAAACAAACACATGGCAAGGTAACTATTTACTTTTCTTACAAAGTACACCACGTGGTATTATGTAAGCATTTTTTTGTGTTACATTATATTTCATCAGCCAAGCCCCTTAGTGGATTTACCACCTATTCAGTTTCTAAATGGCACATGTCCACTTAGAAATCATTTAGTGCTCTCGCAGCCAGCAGACAGGGAGACCGGCATCTCAACATTCTGGGTTGAATTTGATTCCAGAGGTAAAAGAATGAGGTCTTAGCCAGTGCATCACCCAGTCCCCCGAGCTCTATAACGTGAATAGAAGGCATTCACTATGCAGGCTGGGAATGCCTCACCTCCATACGGAGTACCTGCTTTGCAGCAAGAGAAACGTCAAGGTTTACTGGTGGAGTCCGATCGCAGGTGGAAGATTGTGATCTTCGGAATGAGGCTCATGCCAAATGCAGGTGTTTCCCCCCCCCCCCCCCCCCCGAGGCCTGAATATCAGTCTCTCAGGCAAGGCCTAAGGCTGAAACTTTGTGCCTTGAATCAATTAAACATCCATTTACTCCGACAGCAGAAACACTCAGTGAGAAGGAGCAGAAGGGAAGTTTGCTCATCCGTGTGTCAAGAGGGAGGAACTTACACACACACACACAATGTTACAGTGGAGTGACGGGCTAGTCATCCAATCAAATCAGGACCAGTGTTTTTCTCCTAGTCACGCTCTAATCCCACTTTCCTGCTTGCTCCTCATACCTTTTAATATTACTTTTAATACTGTGGGCAACACGGTGGCATAGTGGTTAGCACTGGTGCCTCACAGCGCCAGAGACCCGGGTTTGAATCTGACCTCGGGTGACTGTGTGGAGTTTGCACATTCTCCCCGTGTCTGCGTGGGTTTCCTCCGGGTGCTCCGGTTTCCTCCCACAGTCCAAAAATGTGCGGGTTAGGTTGATTTGGCTATGATAAATTGACCCTTAGTGTTAGGGGGGGATTAAATATGTGGGGTTATGGGGATAGGATGGGATATGTTAGGGGGAATTAAATACGTGGGGTTACAGGGGTAGGGTGGGATATGTGTACTGTGGGGATTAAAGCAGGGACAGGGTACTGGATTTGGATGATCAGCCATGATCGTATTGAATGGTGGAGCAGGCTTGACGGGCCGAATGGCCTACTCCTGCTCCTAGATTCTATGTTTCTAATACCCCTTCAAAAGATTTTATGGATTCCGTGTCAGCAACAGTACGTGGGAGAGAACTACACATTACAACCACGCTCTACGTGAAGGAATGTTTTCTTAGCTCCCCTTTAATTCTTTTTCTGATCATCTTAAATTAGCATCCTCCGGTAACCGCTCAGCAGCGAAAACAATCCATCACTATTCACTTATTCATAAACTTTCATAATCTTGAAGCCTTCAATCAGGTCATGCCTTGGCTAGTTATATAGTAGTTAAGTACAGGGTAATTAAATATTCATCAATCATCAGTTATACCACCAGTAAAATCCTATTTGAGCAATCCAATATTCACCTGTGTCTGAGGGTTTCAGTGTCCCATCGACACTCCTCATATCTTTCTTTTACAATGCACAGCAGTTAAGTAAAATGGCAACCAACAGAGTTAAGTTGACACTTTTGTAAGTCTGCTTCCCTTTGAATGGGAAGATACAGATAGCAGCAATGAGTAAGACTGGCTGGTAAAGCGCAAGGTCTAAACGCAACTAGCTACTATCAACCGTCAACTATATATAGATGACGGACAGTTGACAAACTGCTATCTTAGCTACACAGGAATGTTGGTTTATCATGAACTGCATTCTAGTGTAACTTAGGATATTTATCCCACAGAAGTTTATAAGATGATAATATTCCTGGGTTGGTTGTCAGACTCTTCTGAGCTCCTTCTTCCCCCTTCCCTTTCTGTCTCTATAATTACTGTCCTAAACATTATCTTGTGTCTTTTTCTTTCTCTCCCCATACCCCTATTTTTGGTTAACTTCTTACCTTCCTCCTACAATCTTTCAGCTTTTAAATCCAAGCTTGGCATCACATGACCACAACTTCCTGATTTTCTTCCTCACCCACTCTCCCCGTGGTGTCCTGCTCTATAGGCCTGGGCTCCTCTCCCACTCTCCCCGTGGTGTCCTGTGTGATAGGCCTGGGCTCCTCTCCCACTCTCCACGTGGTGTCCTGTGTGATAGGCCTGGGCTCCTCTCCCACTCTCCCCGTGGTGTCCTGTGTGATAGGCCTGGGCTCCTCACCCACTCTCCCCGTGGTGTCCTGTGTGATAGGCCTGGGCTCCTCTCCCACTCTCCCCGTGGTGTCCTGTGTGATAGGCCTGGGCTCCTCTCCCACTCTCCCCGTGGTGTCCTGTGTGATAGGCCTGGGCTCCTCTCCCACTCTCCCCGTGGTGTCCTGCTCTATAGGCCTGGGCTCCTCTCCCACTCTCCCCGTGGTGTCCTGTGTGATATGCCTGGGCTCCTCTCCCACTCTCCCCATGGTCCTGCTCTATAGGCCTGGGATCCTCTCCCACTCTCCCCGTGGCATCCTGCTCTATAGGCCTGGGCTCCTCTCCCACTCTCCCCGTGGTGTCCTGCTCTATAGGCCTGGGCTCCTCTCCCACTCTCCCCGTGGTGTCCTGCTCTATAGGCCTGGGCTCCTCTCCCACTCTCCCCATGGTGTCCTGCTCTATAGGCCGGGGCTCCTCTCCCACTCTCCCCGTGGTGACCTGCTCTATAGGCCTGGGCTCCTCTCCCACTCTCCCCATGGTGTCCTGCTCTATAGGCCTGGGCTCCTCTCCCACTCTCCCCGTGGTGTCCTGCTCTATAGGCCTGGGCTCCTCTCCCACTCTCCCCATGGTGTCCTGCTCTATAGGCCTGGGCTCCTCTCCCACTCTCCCCATGGTGTCCTGCTCTATAGGCCTGAGCTCCTCTCCCACTTTCCCCGTGGTGTCCTGTGTGATAGGCCTGAGCTCCTCTCCCACTCTCCCCATAGTGACCTGCTTTATAGGCCTGAGCTCCTCTCCCACTCTCCCCGTGGTGTCCTGTGTGATAGGCCTGAGCTCCTCTCCCACTCTCCCCGTGGTGTCCTGTGTGATAGGCCTGAGCTCCTCTCCCACTCTCCCCGTGGTGACCTGTTCTATAGGCCTGGGCTCCTCTCCCACTCTCCCCGTGGTGTCCTGTGTGATAGGCCTGGGCTCCTCTCCCACTCTCCCCGTAGTGTCCTGCATTATAGGCCTGGGTTCCTCTCCTTCCCACGTGTTTCTCAGAGAAACAAAAATACACTTTGCCTAAGTTCTACTTTCCGAGTCATAAATTTTCCGCAAGTGGATATACAAATCCACTTAAAACAAGATATAAATTCCATCACAGTTAGGTCCTACCTTGGTTTTGTTCTAGCACCTGTTAGAAAGTCAAGTATATTCTTAACTCCCAGACCAAACGGTGTCATAAAGTGACTTCTTTAAGCCAGGCAATTGCAATTAACTTGCTGAATAACAGACTGAAAGAGGAAGTCTGCTTACCCGAATAGAATAAGTTCTCTGCTATTACCTGTTAGAACAGCAAAATACTCCACTGGTGTCGGCTTGCTAACATTGTGCAGTAGGATTAGGGTTGCCAACTGTGATTGGTCGTAATTCTGGAGATTTCATCACATGACCTCCTACCACCCCGCTCCCGCCATTGGTCGTGCGACAGATCTATCGTCACGGTGCCCGCCTTCCCACGGCCAATCAGAAAGTGAACAGATTCTCATTACCCGATTGGATGATTCTTGACTGTCAGTCAAACAGTCTTTCTCCCCCCCCCTGTCAGATATTTTTTATAACTAATACACAAAAGTGGTCAAAGAAAATTAAAACCCCCACAATTTTTAATGCCACTTTGATTTTTCTTCCGGGTTTGCTCGTAGCAGTGTCCTGGAGATTAATCCTGAAATCTCCAGGGCAAGCCTGGAGGGTTGGCAACCCTGAGTATGATGCATGCCCTCCCAGTCACAATTACTTAAAGGGACATCACCTTGGTGAAAAATTCTTGAAATGAATCTTTTTGCTGTCACTAAATGCATTGCTGTCCACATCTGTAGACAACAGAAATTAGGAGGCCTAGTAAATCATTCTGAGGACCAAATGAAACTGCAAAGGGGTATTAGTAAGATGGTGGAATGGGCAAAAAAGTGGCAAATTGAATTCAAGGTCAGCAAATGTGAGGTGGTATAAAATTATAATTACTCTTTGAAATTGGGCAAGGCTGGGTGATGTGGAAGAGCAGAGGGATTTGGGGGTTCAGATTCACAAGACATTAAAAGCAGCACCTCAAGTGGAAAAGGCCATTAATAAAACTCATGGACTATTGAGTTTTATGGCAAGAGGTATAGAATGTAAAAGTTGAGATGCAATGGTGAATCTATATAAAACCTGAGTAAGGCCACAGTTGGAGTACAGTGTGCAGTTTTGGGCTCCACACTTCAGGAAAGATGTTGAGGCGATGGAGAGGGTACAGCACTGATTCACTCGGATGCTGCCTGGTTATGAGGAAATATAAATATGAAGAATGACTTGGAAAAACTGGGGCCATTTTCATTAGAATAGAAGAGATTAAGGGGTGGTGTTTAAAATTATGAAGGGATGGAACAGGGTCGATAGAAACAGGCTGTTTCTAGTGGTTGAGGGGTCTAGAACGAGGGAGCATAAATACAAGATTAAATGTAAGAGATTTAGTGACAGAGAGCAGGAGAAACCATTTTATAGAGGTCTGTGAGGCTGTGGAATGCACTACCAGAGTTAGTGATCGAAGCAGAGACCATGTCAACATTTAATAGGTTACATGGTTGGATGAAGGAAAGGGGGATAAAGAGATCTGGGAACAGGGTGGGTACGTGGGATTAGGACACTGCTTGTGTGGAGGGTAAACATCAACATGGACTGGTTGGGCTGAACGACCTGCTTCCATGTTGTATTTTCCATGTAATTCGATATGATGTGAATTACACGGAAATCAGTGATCATTTGTGCATGTCATCGTGACACGTGGCTCTTTCCCTCCCCCACCAAAAATAATTTGGCCAAATACTTTGCCACGACGAGACCCTTTTAAACGATTAATCCTGCACATTGCAATCGTCTCTCTTAAAGTTTGTTGTCCCTATTTCAATCTGTAGTCATTTGCAACCTCCCTCGCTCTGCTATTCCATGGTTGTCACGTGGCTCTCATTTTTCCCCTAAAAGGCCTTGAATGAAGGTACAGATCGTCACTTGCCTCCGACATGTCAGGCTATCTTAGCTCCCAGAGGTGGTAATTCTAGCTCCATGGTAACCATCAATTTCAGATGGCAACAGATTTAGGCCCTGAGTTTACCTTGTGCAACTACAAACGTACACACACTTCACACATTATTACCCGCTCTTTTATGGGTTATTTTAAAGGAGCCGTTGTTTATTTTGAATGGGTTAAGGTCTGTATTAAAATAGCAAAGGAACTGTTGTTATTTCAGATTTCCAGCATCCGCAGTATTTTGCTATTGTATACACACACTCTTGTTTGCAAATGTCAGCGGTGGCACTCATGCCTCATGAGTTAAAGGTTGGGGGGTTCATGCCACACTCCAGAGACTTCAGCACAAAATCCAGGCTGATACTCCAGTGCAGTACTGAGGGGGGCGCTGCACTGTCGCAGGTGCCGTCTTTCGGATGAGACGCTAAACCGAGGCCCCATCTGCCCTCTCTGGCGGGCGTAAAAGTTGCCATTTCGAAGAGGGGCAGGGGAGCTCTTCACGCAGCACCTTTCATTAACTCATCCAAGTGTCCACTCCTCAAGTGTGACCTGGAGTGGCCGCAGACTATTCGACTGCAAGAGGCATCGCAGCTGAGCCCGATCCTGTGCTCGCCTGTCATGCATACACCTTCCAGCCGGAACCACTGAATGTGAACCGGACTGAGGTCCAGTACCACCTTTCTGTGGCTCCCACAGCATAAAACTCAATAAGAAGTACCCATTTCTTAAAGAATTATTATCCACAAACACTGGTTAATTATAGCAACAAATATATTTATTTCCATTAATAGATCGTAAAATAATCACAGTAGTTCCAAAGTACACCGAATTACAATAAATCACATTTAATCATAAATTAATTAAATATCCATTGGAATTGTTTAATCACTGAAATGTTGGTCAGCTTATCACTGTATATAACAGATCGTTAGTAATAAATTAACATTTGTCTTAAACAGCCAGCGTTATATCGTGATGGTTTGAATGATCATCTCACACGAATATACAGAGGCCAATTACCTTTGTGTGGGTATGTGTGTTGTAAATTAACACAGGACACTGAATGTTCCTGTAAATCCCCCTCAGCCCGTTCTCCCTGCAGTAAGTTTTGGGAGTGTAACCCTTTCAGTGACTCATTGTGTTCACTGAAAGGATCTTATTCGGCCTCTCGGTGCTGGACACTGTTATTGCTGAACTGTACCCTCCAGTACGCAGTTCAGTGCAGTGGCCCCTTAGAGATGAAGACCAGAATGTGTCAAAGGAGACCCATGTTCCATAACGGACAAGACAATTAGTGGAGGAGAAAACAAGTGACCAGAATTTTGACGGCCCGATCACAAGATCAGTTCAGAGAAAGACCTTTCAGCTCATTGCATCTCATCCTTCCAGAATACTAACTCTGCCATTTCCCCATTACAGCATCCAGCTGTTTAATAAATGAGCCCATTGTCTTGCCTTTGGAGCCCGGTCACCACCTTTGAAAATTCCCCAACAGTCATTATTAATTTTATAGAATTGTTAAAATATCTGAAAGCCAAACATCGCTCTCATTTCAGACAACACCCTGCACCTGGGAGCACACAACAGTCTGGTTTAGAAATCTCTTTCATATGGTTATAAGATCACCTTGGACAAAAGGTAGGTACTGCATGACATTAATCAGGGCCAGAGTGATCTCCTGGACTAGTTTCGATTGCCTAAGTGGGTCGGAGAGGAATTTCCCAGATTTTTTTCCCTCCCAAAATGGCCTGGGTTTATTATCTGGTTAGTCGCCTCTCCCAGATCATGTGGCTTTCGGGTGGGGTGGGGAGTGTCTATATTGTGTGATACACAAGGCATCCCAGTTGTGTGGGACGGGCTGGATGGACCAGAGGGTCTTTTCCTGTCTGTCATTGTTAGTACGGTTACTGACCTGCACTTTATTGACATGTAAAATTTTATAAATGTCACAATTAAACACAGCAGGCATGTGCCATCCTCAAGGTCTCACGTTTATACCTGTGTGCAGACCTATGCTAATGAAATGGTTGCACTGCATTGCTCAATATTGCCTATGTTTCCTCCCCTTAGATTTAACACTGAAATGGGCTATGCAGAAACAGACTAAATAGGCTAATATTAAAGTCTGCTGATGTAGAATGAAAAGCTCTACATGGTCCCTGGATCTATCTGTGATAGCTTTAATTCTAACTGCATCTCAGATGCCTAAAAGCCAGACTGCTGACAGCATAAAGCTTAAATTTTAGGGGATTTTTTCAGGAGACATGTAAAAACATGAATCGCCACCTAGACATGACCACTGGTGATATCAGCAAGTGAACACATTGCGTTCACAGAGCATTTCTTTTCTGTTATTTTAGTGGAGGGGTTAAATGGGTTAATATGTATTAAAGTAATGGTTGGATGAATATCAGACGAACACAATAAGCATTCATTTGCTATCACCAATGATCATTATTAAGTTTCTGTGTCCAAAGCAGAATGATTAAGTACCTAGGATTAGACGTTGTTAACACACTTAATCGCAGGGCTCGGCAGATCAATTTTAATAATTGTGTGTATTTGTCCCTCACCCGAATTTCTCCCTTCCTCTCCTGCACATTGTTGGTGTACAATTCCATGGGCTCCAGCTGCCCTCTGGTACCGTACCCCCGTGGCCATGTGTGAGCCTGGGCGATGAGCGTTGGCAGGCTGACTGCAGAGCGCTGTCCCAGCCATGCCCAATGCTGTTGCCGTGCCCAACGCTATCGCCGTGCCCAAGGCTATCACCATTGCCAACGCTGTCACATGCAACTGCCACATGGGTGCCCGTTTCAGAAAGCAGGGGGGGGGGGGGCGGGGCTGATCATCGACCGGTGAACAGGAGCAGGAACCTGCCTCTGCTAGTGCCCCTGCTAAGGCCACCTAACTCAGCACAAACCAGGGTCAGTGTGGCTCAGTTCTACATGGAGTGGCGGATCTTTCCACAGGTGCTCGGCCTTGCTTCAACACCATCAACTCGTTGGTCAAGACTCATAAAAACAGCAACTGACTTTACCTATGAAAGTACAGACTGCAACACAACAAGAAATAAAGTACTCTTCCTGCTTCATGTAAAACAGCAGTGAGAACCCAATGATTCACTCATTGGTTATGGATCAGCAATGCTTTACACCAGGACTTGAGGTAATTGCGAGGCTGCTTTATATCCCAGTCTCAGCTTCGGCATTTGCATGCTTGCAGTCCTGGCACCTGATGGGGATCCCATGCCCCAGGTGACTGGTATCATATTGCCTCCAGTTCACTGAAGCTGCCTGAAGATGATCAGTTGTCACATTGTGGAGGTAGACATATCAAAGCCAGTCTTTTCTTCCATCTCTTACCAACACCACTGCCTTGTACATATAACGAGCTGTTATGAGTGACATGTTCAATCACAAGCAGTTTTTTTTTAACAAGGCTTCTGACAAAAATCCTGAACGGCATTCAGGCTCAGCTTCCTTCCTTGATCTCTGCGTGTCTCTCTCTCTCGCCCATCGTGATTCTGATACAGTCCAACAGAGACGCAAGCGTTCGACATCAGCTGGTTAATACCTGTGGTGTGAATCTGATCCCTCCATCCTTCCTTGTATCTTCTCGTTTCCTCCCTGCACCTCACGTGCTGTCAATGGGAGAAAAAACAGAAGCCAAAGATGGCACCTTCTCTCAGGAAAGCGTGAACTTAGCCTGGACAGCTCATCTCCTTCTCTCTCGGAACAGCTCTCTCCGTGTCAAAATAATTCGATTTTGCCTCTTTAAGAAGTCCTTCCTTTGAACAGTCCGGATGTTTGACAATGCAATTTGTCTGTAAAAGATTAAAAAAAAATTTTTTTAATTCTAATCTAAAAACCATGTTCTTGACATTATTCATTTTCTTTTCTTTCCCCGCCCCTTCCAAATACACACTCTCTACTTGGGATTCCTCCCTCGAAGCCTGGTCATCTCAAAGCAAGACTGCCAGGCCGAAACGGTTATAGGGTCATCAGTTAGCCCGGTCACCAATAACGTTAAAGGTTTTGCTGAATGGAGAAAAATGGGACTAGCGGAACTGGGATTGTTCTCCTTAGAGCAGAGCAAGTTAAGGGGATAGAGGTGTTCAAAGCTATGAAAGAGTTTTGATCGAGTAGATAATGAGAAACGGTTTCCACTGGCAGGAGCGGTGGTAACCAGAGGACACAGATTTAAGGTAATTGACAACAGAACTAGAGGCGAGATGAGGAGAATTTTTTTTCTGCAGCGAGTTGTTATGACCTATGCATTGCCTGAAAGGGTGGTGGAAGCAGATTCAAAAATAACTTTCCAAAGGGGATTGGATAAATACTTGAAAAGGAAAAAGTTGCATGGCTATGGGGAAAGAGCAGGGGCAAAGGGCTATATTGGATAGCCTTTCAAAGATCCGGCATTGGACTATGTTACTGGGCTAGTAATCCAAAGAGCGTGAGTTCAAATCCCAACATGGCACTTTGAGCTTGAATTCAGTTTTAAAAAAATCTGGAAATAAACAGCTGGTATCAGTAAAAGTGACCATGAAGCTGTCGGATTGTTACTAAAACCTAACTAGTTCACTAATGTCTTTTAGGGAAGGAAACCTACTGTCCTTACCCGGTCTGGCCTACAATATGACTCCAATCCGACGCCAATGTGGTTGACTCTTAACTGCCCCCTGAAGTGGCCCAGCACTCAGTTATATCAAGCCGCTACAAATAATTCAATAGTTCAAGAAGTAGGCCCACCACCATCTTATCAAGGGCAACCAGGGATGGGCAATAAATGCCGGCTATTGCCAGCGACGCCCACATCCCGAGAATGAATAAAATGAAGGATTTGTACTTTTGCATTTCTTTTATTGAATAAAATTTACCTTAAAATCCGAACCAGATGAGCACTTTCCGTTCTGTGGTGCTGTTTTGTACTGGAGCTTAAGGTTTGGTGCTGGGCTGGGTTTTGGTATTGTGTACTTGTACTTCCAGCTTTCTGCTGAACACTGCCGCCTTTCCTGAAGGATGAAAAAAATGACACATTTCAGCCAGTGGTCTTTATTTCCTTTGTATTAAAACCTGACAAACCAATTCCTGACATAAGTCAGGCTGTTTCACACTTAATTCAGATATTACCAATCCTGACCTGCAAGATGACCCTGAAGAACTTTTTGAGACTCCTTACCATAGAATCATACAGCACAGAAGGAGGCCATTCGCGCATTGTGCCTGTGCCGGCTCTCTGAAAGATCTGTCTAATTAGTCCCACTCCCCTGCTCTTTCCCCATAGCCCTGCAATTTTTTCCTTTTTAATTAAAGATACAATTCCCTTTTGAAAGTTATTATTGAATCTGCTCCCACCGCCCTTTCAGACAGTGCATTCCAGATCATAACTACTCGCTGCATAAAAAAAAATTCTCCTCATCTCCCCCCCTGGGTTTTTTTGCCAATTATCTTAAATCTGAGTTCTCTGGTTACCGACCCTCCTGCCATTGGAAACAGTTTCTCCCTATCTACTCTATCAAAATCCCTTATAGTTTTCAACATCTCTATTAAATTTCACCTTGCCTTTTGTGTAACATATTTATCATTAAGCCATGTATTTCTGTTTTGTTTTTAAAAGAAAATTCCTTTATCTTCATTTCCATCTCGAAACGTTCATACCCGTGTAACAGGTTTGCCATGTAACAAATGCGCCATCACAAATATTAAATAAAAATGTTGTTCGGGTGTGATCCCTGCATCAACACCTGTCATAGTCTACACCTGAAACATGAACTTATTTCCTCTTTCAGATACTGATCGACCTGCCCTGCATTTTCTGTTTTTTACTTCAGATTTCCAGCTTCCACAACTTTTTATTTGTTTCGAATATCAATTTGGTTTTTTTAAGGGGTTCTCCCGAAATATTCAAAACAGACAAGAAAGAACTTGTATTTGCATATTGTGCCTTTCATATCCTCAGGACGCCCCAAAGCACTTTGGGTACATTTTGAAGTGTAGTCACTGTTGTAATGTGGGAAACGCGGCAGCCAATTTGCACACAGCAAGCTCCCACAAACAGCAATGTGATAATGACCAGATAATCTGTTTTAGTGATGTTGAGTGAAGGATAAATATTGGCCCCAGGACACTGGGGATAACTCCCCTGCTCTTCTTCGAAATAGTGCCATGGTTTCTTTTACGTCCCGCTGAAAGAGAGCAGACGGGGCCTTGGTTTAACATCTCATCCGAAAGACGGCACCTCCGACAGTGCAGCACTCCATCAGAACTGCACTGGAGTGTTAGCCTGGATTTTGTGCACAAGTCTCTGGAGTGGGACTCGAACCCACGACATTCTTTCTCAGAGGCGAGAGTGCTACCCACTGAGCCACAGCTGACAACTCTGCTGGCTTGTCACTTTCCTACACAACGTTCATGCAAGCTGACTGATGGCATTGTACATTGTCTCCTCTTCGCAGCCCTTTAAAGCCAAGAAGCCCGAAAGGTAAGCGGGGTAGAAATGGCCAGCTCCGTGACTGAGCTTGCTTTCCAATTCCCCTTACCCACCATCGTCGCCTGTGTGAAGCATCTGGTGCCCACTCAAAATTGTACGCTCGCCATACGGAGAACGCAAGACTACATTGTGCCACTCTGTGACATGCTCTGTTACTGCATTGAGCTGGCTAATCATTCTGTTGCGACTTTCCAAAAAAAACGTTGGAAAGCTTTCCAAGTTATATACTTAAAGGTTAAAATCTCCTAAAGTGCAATATTGAATCTAGATTACTTACGATCTGTCCAATTGGCAAAACTGTGAACACATTCTGTCCTTGGAAACTGCACATTCGCACCTTTGCGTTGATCTTTTATGGCGTGTTGCTGGACTTCCTAAGCCATAAGGTGTGGTTTTCCTGTTAAGAAAACAGATAAGTCTGATTACCACGGCGAATCTTTATGGCACTGTAACGCACGGTGACCCACTAGCAAAGGAGATTCAGAAACCCGCAGGCTTGTTTAGGGGTGTTGAAAGATTTTACAGCACTTGGCTTAAACGGTGACATAAATGAACATCATTGGGAAAACACATGCCCACTTTATGTGCAATATCCAATTTGGTACAGTCAGCACATTGTCCCTTTCCAATCAACGGGGCTGCTGTTGAGTTTGTAGAATAGAATTACTTATCAGTATCTAATCAGAAGCTGCAGTTTTGAAGAGATAAAGAAAAAAGCACAAACGCTGGAAATTCAAAATGAATAAAACAGGAGATAGTAGAAGTGTAGAGCTGGGTCCATCTATTAAGCAGGCAATTCTGGTGCGAAAAGTTACACGAACAGCTTGCATTTATATAGCGCCTTTAATGTATTAAAATGTGCCAAGGCGCTTCACAGGAGCGTAATCAGACAAAAATTGACACCAAGCCAAAGAAGGAGATATTAGGACGGGGACCAAAAGCTTGGTCAGAGGTAAGCTTTAAGCAGGAACTTAAAGGAGGAGAGGTAGAGGCGGCACGGACTCGATGGGCCAAATGGCCTCCATCTGTGTTGTTATGACTCTTATGACATTAAATAAGGTTTACTTCTTTCAATAGGATACATGTTACAGACTTGAATTGCAGCAAGTGATCTTTAAACGCTCCCTTTCACTTAGTGAGCAACCACAGCACTTTAAACACTTACTATTCTTTTTGCAACAAGCCCTGGTTTGGTGTTGGGTGGATCCAGTTTGAAGTTATTGCACACGCAACCCGTGCCCAAATGCATAAGGAAAGTAAGAAGAAGTTGCACAAAGTATGAAGACTTGCACCTGAAGACAGCACCTTATCTCATCTCATCACACACAATAAACTACTCTTTGAATGGCTTCTTGTGAAGTCAGACTGGAATGCAGGCGGCGCAGGACTCGCCTCCGATCAACGGGGAATGGTGCTGCTTTACAAAAAGAAAATGCTGGAGACACTCAGCAGGTCAGGCAGCATCTGTGGAGTGAGGAACAGAGTTAACGTTTCAGGTCGATGACCCTTGGTCAGAACTGGAATAGAGACAAACTGAAATCCCGTCAGTGAGACCAGCAGAACTTCTTCAAGGTGGCCATTCCTGGAAGAGAAGTGGCAGTCAATGAAACAGTGAATTTGCTTTTGTTTTAGTGTTTAATTCACTGCCACTTCTCTTCCAGGACTGCTCACCTTGAAGAAGTTCTGCTCCTATCTCAGTCGGGATTTCTGTTTGTCTCTTTACCTTGTTTGAAACTGTTAAATCTCCAAATTCTTCCAGCTCTGACGAAAGGTCATCGACCTGAAACGTTAACTCTGTGTTTCTCTCTCCACCTGCTGAGTGTTTCCCAGCATTTTCTGGTTTCTATCTCAGATTCCCAGCACCCGCAGTATTTTGCCTCTGCTTCACTCACCCTGGTGTATTGATCCAGATGATGTCCTTGTGGCAGAAGTAGATGCACTCCTTGTCTCTCAGGTTGTTACAAGAACAGCGCTTCTCTCTCCTCAGATGCCGGTTGCTAGTCTCACTGGACCCCGACAGGCGGAAGCCACAACCTATAGCAACGAAGATAACATGAAAAAAAAATCAATTGTATTCTCTTTCCTCTGCGGAATGCAAAGCAGGACATCGCGGGAGGAATTGCCTCTTACTGGAATCTGCCCGTGGCTGCACTGTGTGTGCTGCAATGGTTAGATAAATTACAACTGCATTCATTTAATTGTTTTTTGCTCTTGCACTTTTCTAGTTTTGCCTAAAAAAAACTCATTAATTTGTGAAAACCACATATTCCAATGCACCTCTCCAGGAGTCTCAATTCTGGCAAATTTGCAATAAAAACTAATCAAAGTGCAATTCAAGATTTTCCACATTCCCATTTGCATCACTGCGGTTTCTGGACCATAAATAAACAAACTCGCAGAACGGAAGACTTTATTCCGAAATTTAAGTGTCCAAGGTTTGGAAAATGCTGAACTCTTATTAATTATTTGTGCCTATCCGCATCCACAGCGTGTGCCAGGAGCTGGTGCTTCTGACGGCGGCAGTTCAATGCAAAGCCGGCAACTCGATGCAATTAAAAACGGTCACAGAAATCAAGCAACATAGCAAAATTATGTAAAACATAAACATGCACTCTAATCAGAAACGGGGCAATGCACCAGGCAGACGCGCGCAAAAGCTCGTCAGAACAGTGCAACAAATGTAACATTGGTGTTCAAAGCCTTATTTATAAATACCTACCATTTCCCAATAAAATAAGAACAGTTGCCAGAGTAAATAATCCTCTCAAATTGCAGCCCATCTTTGCTGTGTGTAAGACCAGGTCGGGGCACTAAGTCCTGCGGTGCAAGGTATATGCTATTTGCAGAGAGACCTGAGCGATGCCTGATCCTGTACTTGGTGCTTTGTGTCTGAGCGCTGTTTCCCCTTGTTTATATATCTGACGCAAAGTCAAGACAACACCTACCAGCATGTGCGGATCCTGGGCTGGTAAAAGGAAGCCGCACACTTAAATACTCCCTCGCACCAACCGCATACCAGGGCTTGTCAATCATACACGAAACCGATGTTATTTTTCTATTTACTCGGATGAGTTAATCCCTGCAATCAAATGCCATTTTTGGTTAAGGGTGAAATAAAAGGAAGTGGAATTGACTCATACTCTGCATTCCAGAATCGCGCCCACCCCCACCACCAACCCAGACCCATACGTTCTTTTAATGTACTTATATAAGAAAAGGGCTATTATAATGCGACACTCTTTTGAGTTTACTGTGGGTGTGACATAAATGCAAAATTACAGCAGCCGCACAAGAGATGAGCTGTACGCCCAAACTGAAATGTTATTTTAGGCTCTTTTCTCCGCTTTCGACATCATTGTCTTGGGCTCGGTTCCTAATTCAATCCATTGGGCGGGCTGTGGAAGAGGTGCTGTCTCACGTGTACCCACCTTGTCAGTGTCAGAGGAGAAGAGAAATTGAATAAAAGCCAAAAGTGAAGCCAAAGTCATTGGGGTTGGATCATGGCAGCAATAATATTGATACTTACAATATTAATCCTGTCAGCCTTTGCCCAATTTGGTAGCACTCTCGCCTCTGTCAGAAGGTTGTAGGCTCAAGTCCCATCCTAACAGTGAGGCTCATGGCGCTCACCGTTATTTATGCGCAAATCGCACAGCAACTTCAGGCGAGGGCAGATGCGTGGTTAAGCGCCAAACTCTGGAAGTTGCTGTCCGAGATGCACCGTTAACCATCGTTAACTTCACCATTCCACGACATTGAACGCTGTGAGGTCCCTGTACTCACAAGGTAGATACGAACTAAACTCGCCACAGAAAGATACCTCTGACTGTGCAGCACTCCCTCAGTATTGCACTGGGAGCGTCAATGTAATGTTTCCTACATTACAACAGTAACCACACTTCAAAAGTATTTCATTGCCTGTAAAGCACTTTGGGACGTCCGGTGGTCGTGAAAGGTGCTATATCAATGCAAGTCTTTCTTTTCTTTCCTTCAAATTAGATTGGGACCCCACAACCTTCTGACAGAGGCGAGAGCGCTACCAAATTGGGCAAAGGCTGACAGTATTAACACTGTAAGTATTAATATTATTGTTGTTGCGATCCAATCCCAATGATTGAGTACTCAAATGGACATAAAAGATCCCAAGGCACTATTTAAAAGAAGAGCAGGGGAGTTCTCCCTGGTGTCCTGGCCAATATATATCCCTCAATCAACATCACTAAAACAGAGTATCTGATCATTATCATATTGCTGTTTGTGGAACCTTGCTGTGCGCAAATTGGCTGCTGCATTTCCCACATTACAACAGTGACTACACTTAAAAAAGTACTTAATTTACTGTAAAGTGCTTTGGGACGTACTGAGGTCGTAAAAGGTGTTTTATATATGAAAGGCTTATCATGTTGAGCTGAATGTTGTTCTTTTGCTGTGGGGAGGCTGGGTTTGAGGGATGGGTGTACATGCCCACTGAAAGGATTATGGGATACCTAGTCTTGTTAACAAACTATCAGTAAAAGTAACCACAAAGCTTTATTACCAACTGGTTCAGTAATGTACTTTAAGGAAGGAAACCCGTCATCCTTACCCGGTCTGGCCTATATGTAACTCCAGTCCCACCAACATGGCTGACTTTTAAGTGCCCTCTGAAGTGACCTAGCAAGCCACTCAGTTGTATCAAACCACTACAAAGGACTGCGGCGGTTCTAAATGAAGGCTCACCAGCCCTTTGTCAGGGCAGCTAGAGATGGACAATAAATGCCTGCCTCGCCAGCGATGCCCACATCTCAAGAATGAATAATACATAAAGTGCAGCGAGTGGTCAACACCTGGAATGAACTTCTGGGCAAAATGGTAGAGGTGAAAAACCTGGAATCATTTAAGAAACTATTTAGATGCAGGAATGGGAGGAGTGTGGGGTTGTTCTCGCCGAGATCTCTGCGTTCCTCCAATTTTGGCCTCTTGCGCATCCCCTATTTTCATCGCTCCACCATTGGCGGCCATGCTTTCAGCTGCCTAGGCCCTAAGCTCTGGTATTCCCTCCTTAAACCTCTCCGCCTCACTCTCCTCCTTTAAGACTCTCTTTAAAATCTACCTCCTTGACTAAGTCTGTCCTAATATGTGGCTCGGTGTCAAATTTTGTTTGATAACGCTCCTGTGAAGCACCTTGGGACGTTTTGCGACGTTAAAGGCCTTATATAAATGCAAGTTGTTGTTGTTGTTCTGGATGGCCAAATTAAGATGGCTCCTCATCTGTAAGATCTTGTGGGACAGAAACATGTTACTGCAGGACGAGAAACTCATCTTCAGTGATGGTAGCACCATTAACAAAGGGTTAATTCATCTACTTAAATCCATTTATTGACTTTCAAAGGCAGATGAAAACAATTAATCAGCTTTTTGGTCATGATGCGGTCATTATTCATAGAACGATACAGCACAAAAGGAGGCCATTCAGCCCATCGTGCCTGTGCTGGCTCTTTGGTCGCGCTATCCAACTAGTCCCACTCCCCCCCGCTCTTTCTCCATAGCCCTGTAATTTTTTTTCCCTTCAAGTATTTATCTAATTCCCTTTTGAAAGTTATTACTAAAGCTGCTTCCACCGGCCTGTCAGGCAATGCCTTCCAGATAATAACAAGGTGCTGCATTAAAAAAATATTTCCTCATGTCGCCTCTGGTTCTTTATGCTATTATAAAGTCACGTTGCAACTTAGTGGAGTTTTAAATTTATTGGGAAACCTAGGTGATGAGCAGAGGCCCATAGTACAGGACACCTGAGGTTGAAAGAAGGAGGAGAGAAGATGAGGTAGATTAAGAAATGGTGATTAAATGATGCCACGGTTGGGTTTCAAAAGTCTGTAAATTGTACAAGGAAGGGATAACTGAGGGAGGTGAGGAGATCCACAGTTTTGAATTTCTGGAAAAGAATGAGTTGGAGTAGGACAGGGGTGCCCAAGCCTTCTTTGTGTGTTGCATACCATGGAGCCTTGGGTGGCACAGATAAAGTTCAAATCCCTTTTCCCATTAATTTGCGTATATCTAGGAAAGATATTGAGGCAATAGAGAAGGTGCAGCAGAAGTCCATTCGGGCGCAGTCTGGTATGAGGAAATACAAATATAAAGAAAAGCTTGAAAAATTGGGGCTGTTTTCATTAGAACAGGAAGGATTAAGGGATGATTTGATCGAGGTGTTTAAAATTATGAAGGGATGGGGCAGCGTGAATAGAAACAGACTGTTTCCAGGGGTTGAGGGGTCTAGAGTGAGGGAGCATGGATAGAAGATTAAATGGAAGAGATTTAGGACACAGAGCAGGAGAAATATTTTTACACGGAGGGTTGTGAGGTTGTGGAAAGCACTACCAGAGTTAGTGATTGAAGCAGAGAGCATGTCAACATTTAAGAATAGGTGAGATTGGTGGTTGGAGGAAAAGGGGATCCAGGCACATGGGAATAGGGTAGACACGTGAGAGTATGAAGATAACATAGGAACAGGAGTAGGCCTTTCAGCCCCTCGAGCCTGTTCCACCATTCAATTCGATCATGGCCCATCTGTATCTTAACTCCATCTACCTGCCTTGGTTCCTTATTCCTTAATGCCCTTGTCCAACAAAAATCTATTAATCTCAATTTTGAAATTTTCAATTGACCCCCAGCCTCAACAGTTTTTTGGGGGAGAGAGTTCCAAATTTCCGCTACCCTGGCCCAGAAATTGGCCTTCGATGGTTGCCGCGGGGGTAAGGATCCCCCGCGATATCGCACTCCGCGCCTACCTTTATGGTTTTGGCCCACACGAACTTCAGTTCCTGGGCCTCTCCCTGGTGCCGGCGCGCAGTGTGTGCGTGTCCCAGAGGTGCAGTTAGTTCGATGCTACCTCTGGGATCACGTGGTCCAGTTAGAGCCAATGGCAGCACACCATCTTTCATTCATAGTTTTGACAGCAAGAGCTGTCAAAACTATGAATACAACAAGCCCCCAAAAGAACAGCTAAACCTCAATTAAATTTAAAAAAAGCCATCACATTAATAAAATAACTATAGTTAAATAAATTAACCACTTTAAACAAAAATTTAAATTTTTGAAAAATTTAAATTCTTTTTAAAAGTTATAAAAATAAACTTACCTTTCTTTAAAGTCTCTAAAAAAGATAAACCTGTTGAAAATTTTTTAAAATAATACTTAATTAACTACTTACCTTGTTAAAAGGGGGTCTTACGCCTGCTTTCTTTATGTGTAAAATCTTCAACACTTACCTGCGCGTTCAAACCTGAAAAAAAAACTAAGTGCGCTGCGTGCGCACAACCTGTAGCGCGCACACGGTTCACTTAGGAACCGCCCCCTTCGCAATACCTGAAGTGCCGGTTTCCCGCGCATGCGCAGTGCATGCAGGAAACCGGCACTTCGGGACCTAATACGCGAGAGTACACAGTGCGTAATCTCCCGTATTAGGTCTAATTTTCGGGCCATTATCTCCAGTTGATAACAGTGACAGATGCTTGGGGTTCTCATTGATGAATAAGCCACCAAAAAGGCAACAGAACTAAGAACAGCCCTTTCCAAACCTCAAAATTCAGACAGGACAAACCAGCAAATAAGAAGTAGAAGTGTGAATAAGATCGAGTGTTCTGGGCTTGGCGGGTTAGTGTGCCAGGGAGCAGGAGTCGCACATGGTATTTGGACATGCTTGGATTCGGAGATCGTGCTCTGACTTTTGATTTCAACACAGTGAGGGTGACATATCATCTAGTGCACCTTAAAGGAATTTTGCTGAAAAACTAACTGCAAAACACAGCCGTGCCACACACACTACTGTCGGTGGTATTTTAATAGTATTTAACGAGTGTCATGTTTCACTTGGGAAAGCAGAAGAGAACTGAAAGGTGCATTGCCAGCTTTTATTAATGATGCGGAGATGCCGGTGTTGGACTGGGGTGGACAAAAGTGAGAAGTCGCACAACACCAGGTTATAGTCCAACAGTTTTATTTGAAATCACAAGCTTTCGGAGCGGCTGCTCCTTCGTTAAGAGTAGGTTGAAGAGAGGTAATTCCTGTGACTATAACTTGGTTTTCCCCTTGCAGTCTGTTACAGGAATCGGCATTTCTGGAAAATTATCCCATTAAAAATAGTCTGAAAAATTCCCAATGATGTGTTCGGAAAGTGCCTGAGCGTGAAATTCCTTTTCGGGAAGATAAAAACACAAAAGGCTAGAAATCGATAATAGGTCCACCAGCAGCTGAAGAAGATCAAGAGTGGTTAATGTTTCAGGTGTAGACTTTGCATCAGAATTGGAGATGTTAATCTGGCTTTTCAGGTGTTGATAGACCTGCTGTGGATTTCCAGCCTTTGCAGTTTCTCTTTTGACTCATTTTATGAGATTAGTTTCAGTTTACCAACACTCCCTGTCACACTTTCCGTCACAATCGCATTAAAGAAAGATCTTGCATTCAGATAGCACATTTTGTCTCCTCAGAATGCCCCAAAATGCTTTTGGTTACAGTTGTTTGGTAGACAAACATGGCAGCCAATTTGCACACAGCATAACTCCACTAACAGTAATGAGATAAATGACAGTTAATCTGTTTTGATGGCGTTGTTTTGAGGGATGAAAGTTGGCAGGGACACTGGGAGAACTGCCCTGCTCTTTGAATATGTCCATGGGATCTTTTACATCCACCTGAACAGCCAGATGGGGCCTCAGTTTAAAGCCTCATTCACAAGACGGCACCTCTGACAATGTTGCACGCCTTCATTACTGTACTTGTCTCAGCTGTGGCTCAGTGGGTAGCACACTCGCCTCTGAGTCAAGAAGGTTGTGGGTTCAAGTCCCACTCCAGGGACTTGAGCACATAAAGCTAGGCTGACACTCCAGGGCAGTGCTGAGGGGGTGCTGCACTGTTGGAGGTGATGTCTTTCGATGAGACGTTAACCGAGGCCCCGTCTGCCCTCTCAAATGGATGTAAAAGATCCCGTGGCACTATTTCGAAAAAGAGCAGGGGAGTTATTCCTGGTGTCCTGGCCAATATTTCTCCCTCAATCAACATAACAAAAAAAGATTATCTGGTCATTTTCACATTGCTGTTTGTGGGAGCTTGCTGTGTGCAAATTGGCTGCCGCGTTTCCCACATTACAACAGTGACTCCACTTCAAAAGTACTTCATTGGCTGTAAAGCGCTTTGAGACGTCCGGTGGTCGTGAAAGGTGCGATATAAATGCAAGTCTTTCTTTCTTTACTTAAGAGTCAGTCTAGATGATGTGCTCAAGTCCTGCAGTGGGGCTTGAAGCCAGAACCATCTGAATCAGAGGCCAGAGCGCTACCCACTGAGCTAAGTAATGAAGATTTCCATGGCCGGATTTTTCCAGTCGGGTCAGCGGGTGGGATCGGTGGTGGGTCGGGTGGTAAGTTTGATTTTTTGGACAGTGGGTCGGGAACCCGCTGTCAACCTGCTGCAATGCGCCTTTCCCAATGTCAGGTCTGTCAGCGCTGAGCAGACCTGACAGGCAGCGGCGGGCAACCCAATTAAACTCATTATAATGTGCTTAACAGACCCATAACAAGCTTTTATAACTTATTTTTTAACTTTAATTTCATGGCCACGGGAACCACGCTGTTTGGGGACCACATCTGTCAACCTGAGGCGGGAGTTCAGTGGCCATTGCTCCAGCTGATTACTTGACAGCTTCAAATGTACAGTAAAATCTCCCACCTGACAGATCATCACTTTCCTCAGCCACAAGCTGTTTCTCAGTCTATTTCCAGCACAGATTCTGCAGGCTTTCCACTCTCCATCCACTCTTACCTCATTGGAAGAACTCTCGCACCATTGACAGATCGCTTCTGGCACCTCTACTTCACCTGCCATCTAGTCCATCAACATTGGTGCCCTTTATACTGTCCTCAGAATCCGACCACGATCAGCCCCAACACCAGGCACACCAGCAGCACCAACAACAACACCAACCTTCTCCGCAATCACCTGATGCTGCCCAGGACAGAGAGCATCAGCACCCGACCATATTGCTGCCCGGGAGGCCAGGGATGGCCTCACCATGGTCAGATTTACTTCACTTGATGCTGTACACCCTGGCTGCCACATGATGCGCCAGGTTGGCACCACCCCACACCAACACCATAAAGCATCCCTACAATGCCTAAGCCATTCCTTTCACACGCATCCATCACCATTGTGGGGGTACCGTTATGTCTCACCATTCACTGCAATTCACCAAGCCACTTCCAAAGGTGCACATGAATCTGTCCGAGAACACAAAGTGTTGAAAATAAAGGTTTCAATGTTTGACACCACATTAACATAAACTTTACATGAACATTGGATAAAACACCCAAGTGGCTACCCTTGTGTGTTGTTAGTTGGTATGATTGGACTAGGGCAAGGGTGAGTGTGAGGGGTGGCTAGTGAGATGGGGATGTGATAATGTAGATAGAGAGGGATGAGTGGAGGTGCAAGGTAAGTTGGTGTGAGTAAGGATGTGCAGGAGTAGGTTAGGGAAGGCAGAGTGATGGGGATGTGATGAGAGGCACAGCAGGATGAGGTTGAGTGTGGCTTTGTACTAACGTTTCATGATCTACTGAGATCATTGAAACATTTGCGCCACTGCACCCAGGTCCTCCTGACCACATCCCTGCAATGTGCAACCAGGCTGTTTTGTTCTCCTGGGGAGGTCTCCTCCGCCCATCGGAGGGGAAGAGGACCTCCTTGCGTGCTGTGACTCCCTCCATCAGCAGAATGAGGCCATGGAGATTTTAACCGCTGGGCTTCATCAACATTCCGCCGACTGACCTCCCGTCTGGAATGGGCCTGAAGTGGGCGGGAAGTGGCTGCCAAACTCTGTAAAATCGGGCAGCTGGTATGAAGGTAGGTGTGGGGATAGGGCTTATGGACTGTTCTCGCAGGAGGGAATAGGGGAGGGCATCTGGGGCAGGGGAAGTGAGACTTTCCTTGTGGGGCCCATGCTCCCCCTGGCCCCACCAAGGAAAGTAAAAACTTACCTGTTTGGGCCTCTTCATCTCCCCGGCAGGTCCTGATTCATTTTAGCCTGGCGAAAAAGCAACTTCCTCGCTCAGGCCTGAATTAAAATCCCAGTTGGGGCTCGATGATGTCATTGGACCCCTATCAGCAAATTTAAAGAAGGACCGCCCATCCAGAACCCCGACTAAAAATCGGTTGGTGGTGGCTTTCCAGTGGGTAATTAACCCGGGGCATTTTAGCTGCTCACCCGACCAGTTTCCTCGGGGCAGGTAGGGTTAAAATCACCCCCCCCCCCATTACTCTGTTTTGTTCTGCGTCTTCTCCCAACAGCCTGGACCCCAACCCTTCACTACTCCTCTGCCTTCCAACTCTCCTGTTGCCTTTCCAGACTTGAATTTCCCTTGAATAAGACCTTGACATCTATGACCTTATTGTGTATGATTGCATTGACATCCTGGATTTGACTGAAACTCGGCTCAAGGGTGGCAATACTTTGCCCCTTACTGAAACCTCCCCAACTGGTTATTTTTCGGGCCACCTGCCCTGCCCAAACCGCCATGATGGAGGTGTGACACGTATCACCAAATCACACCTTGGTCTCTGCCCCTACTCTTCTGGTACCTTCTCCTCCTTCAATGTGGTTGACTCTTAGCTGCCCTCTGAAATGGCCCAGCAAGACACTCAGTTGTATCAAACCGCTACAAAAAAATTCACCACAGACTGCAGCGGTTCAAGTTGGCAGCTCTCCACCACCTTCTCAAGGGCGATTAGGGATCGGCAATAACTGCCGGTCTTGCCAGTGATGCCCACATCCCATGAATGAACAAATAAAAAAAAAGCACCTCACCTTGTTCCACTTCTCTTGGTCTCCTTTAAAATACTTATTCTCTACGGCCCACTCCAAGCCCACCCAGAGTTTCTCACCTAGATATCCTTGTTCCTTTCCTCCCTCAGCCTCTGCACTGTTTTACTCCTTATCTTCAGTGATTTCAATCTGCCTCTCAAGTCCCTCTCTCCTATGAGTTTGCTGTCCTCCTTAAACCTCTCCCTCCATTTAAACTTCTCCTACCCATCCCTTCCATGTTTCTATTTCAATCACTCCCTCTCCTCCAACTTTGATGCCTTTGTCCACAGTGAAACCCTAACTCTCTTCCACCTTGGTCGTTCCCCTTGGTATGGCCCCTACTTTCATTCTCTCAAGTCCAACAGGCCCAAATTTGAGTGTTTCTGGCGCACAACTGGTTGAGCCATCCATCACCAGAACTGGCTGGACCACATCAAGTGCTCACGGTCTCATACGCATCTGTCAAAACTGTCCTCTACTCCAGGATCATCGTGGAATGCGAAGATAACCCTCACTTGTTTTCTCCACTGCCAACCTTAAACCCCTCTTCCCATGACCCTTCCACCCTCACCTCAAACAACAAGTTAGCACTAAGATTGAGACCCTGTTCAGTTGCCTGTGCTACTTCCTCCCTTGGTCACCAAGCCAAACTCCCCTTTACCCCAGTCCTGATCCCCCTATCTCCCCTCGTGCTCTCCCTGAGCTCATCTTCTCCATGAGATGCACCTTCTGCTCCCTTGACCATCTGGTCATTATCACATTGCTGTTTGTGGGACCTTGCTGTGTACAAATTGGCTGCCGCATTTCCTACATTACAACAGTGACTACACTTCAGAAGTACTTCATTGGCTGTAAAGCACTCTGGGACATCCTGAGGACGTAAAAGGGACTAAATAAATGAAAGTAATTCCTTTCTTTCTTTTCACTATCTCAGACTGAACCAGACTGTTCGCAATCTGGGCTTCTTATTCGACCCTGAGCTGAGCCTCCAACCCCATGTCCTCATCGCAAAGACCACTTACTTTCACCTCCATAACCTCATCCACCTCTGCCCCTCCTTAGCCCATCTGCTGCTGAAACCTGCATCCATGCCTTTGCATCCAATGCTCTACTGGCCAATCACCCATCTTCCACCTTCCATAAACTTCAGCTCATCCAATACTCTGTTGCCAGTATCCTATCCCCCACCAAGTCTTGCTCATCCACCACCCATGTTCTTGCTGACCGACATTGGTACCCAGCTCCCCAACTCTTCAAATTTAAAATTCTTATGCTTGTTTTCAAATCTCTTCATGGCTTCACCCTGCCTTATCTCTATAACCTCTCCAGTCCTATAAACTCACCCCCACACCCCCAGAACTCATTGTTCCTCCAACTCTGGCCTCTTGTGCATTCCCTCGCTTTTCCTTCAGCCGTCCAGGTCCTGCACTCTGCAATTTCCTCCCCAAACCCCTCCTCCTGTTCGCCTCCTTCAAGACTCTCTTCCAAACCCACCTCTTTGACCAAGCCTTTGGCCACCACTCCTTCTTTGGCTCGGTATCCATTTCTGTTTGATTACACTTATGCAAAGCACCGCAGGACTATTTTTCTACGTTAAACGCACTGAATGAATGCAAATTGTTGTTCTAGTTCTTGTAATTCCGCTGGCTTATCCTGCAGAGTAGAGCAACCTCAAACTTCTTTCTTCTCTTCTTCTTAGGCAGTCCCTCGGAACCGAGGATGACTTGCTTCCACACTAAAAATGAGTTTGCAGGTGACTGATGAGTCCAATGCGGGACCTACAGTCTCTGTCACAGGTGGGGCAGACGGTGGTTGAAGGGGCGGGTGGCTGGGGTGCTTGGGTTGACGTGCGCTCCTTCCGCTGTTTGCGCTTGGCTTCCGCTTGCTCCCGGCGAAGAGACTCGAGGTATTCGGCGCCTTCCCGGATGCTTCTCCTCCACTTTGTACAGCCTTGGGCCAGGGATTCCCAGGTGTCGGTGGGGATGTTGCACTTTTTCAAGGAGGCTTTGAGGGTGTCCTTGAAGCGTTTCCTCTGCCCACCTGGGGCTCTCTTGCCGTGTCGGAGCTCTGAGTAGAGCGCTTGTTTTGGGAGTCTCGTATCGGGCATGAGGATGATGTGACCCGTCCATCGGAGCTGATCAAGCGTGGTCAAAGCTTCGATGCTGGGGATGTTGGCCTGAGCGAGAACACTGACATTGGTGCGCCTATCCTGCCAATGGATTTGCAGGATCTTGCAGAGGCAGCATTGGTGGTACCTCTCCAGTGCTTTGAGGTGCCTGCTGTACATGGTCCATGTCTCTGAGGCATACAGGAGGGCGGGTATCACTGCTGCTCTGTAGACCATGAGCTTGGTGCCGGGTTTGAGGTCTTGGTCTTCAAACACTCTCTTCCTCAGGTGACCGAAGGCTGCACTGGCACACTGAAGGCGGTGTTGGACTTCGTCATCGACGTCTGCCCTTGTTGACAGTAGGCTCCCGAGGTATGGAAAGTGGTTCACGTTGTCCAAGGCCTTGTCGTGGATTTTGATAATCGGGGGGCAGTACTGTGTGGCGGGGGCAGGTTGGTAGAGGACCTTTGTCTTACGGATGTTTAGTGTAAGGCCCATGCTCTCGTACACTTCGGTGAAGGTGTTAACGATGGTTTGGAGTTCGACCTCCGAGTGTGCGCAGACGCAAGCGTCGTCTGCATACTGTAATTTGACGACAGAGGAAGGGACGACCTTGGATCTGGACTGGAGGCGACAGAGGTTGAACAGTTTCCCGTTTGTTCTGTAGATTAGCTCCACTCCAGTGGGTGAGATGAGCATTGCCGCAAGCAAGATCGAGAAGAGTGTTGGTGCGATGACACAGCCTTGCTTGACCCTGGTCCGTACATGAATTGGGTCTGTGGTGGAACCGTTGGTCAGGATCATGGCTTGCATGTTGTCGTGAAGCAGGCGGAGGATGGTGACAAACTTTTGAGGGCAGCCGAATTTGAGGAGGACACTCCATAATCCCTCACGGTTGACAGTGTCAAAGGCCTTTGTGAGGTCAAAGAAGGCCATGTACAGCGGTTGGTGCTGTTCCCTGCATTTCTCTTGTAATTGGCGCGCGGTGAAGATCATGTCCATTGTGATCCTTAGTGGGCGGAATCCGCATTGTGACTCTGGGAGGAGCTCTTCAGCCACTGGGAGAAGGCGATTGAGGAGGATTCTTGCGATGACTTTCCCTGTGGCAGAAACCTTAAACGACTCCACCTTCTCCAATCATTTCCTATTATAGCCTCGGAATCACAAGATGAAGTGATAATCTTCCCTTCCTTTCCAAAGCCCTGAATGTGTTCTTGCAACTACATGCCCCTCTCCCCTACTACTCCATGTTTGAGACCCTGCAATCTGTTTTTTATCCCACCCACAGCACAGAGACTGCTCCAGTCAGAGTCTCTAAAAATATCCTCTGTAACTGTGGTCGGGGCATCTGTCCCTCCTTACCCTTCTTCACCTCTCTGCTACTTTCCACAGCATTGATCATTCTATCCTCCTTCAACATCAATCATTAGCAGCACACCTTTCTGGCACTGGTCTCTCCTAGTTTCATTGATACTTGTCCAAACGATGACACTACATATCTTCCAATAGTTTCTCCTCCTTTGTCCACAAGCTCACTATTGGTCTTCGCCCTCGGTCCCAGAGCTCCATCCTTGGTCTAATCTCTTCATTGTCCATGTGTTACGGGTTCCATATGTATACTGAAGACACCCAATTTTACATTTCCAACTTTCCTTTTGACTCCAAGTCTATTGCTCAACTCCTGGAACCTGTGCGACATCAAGTCTTGGACGAATCAAAATTTCGACTAACTCAATGGAGGCAAAACTGAAGCCATCCTTTTCAGCTCCTGTCAGTTCTTGCATGCTGTCATGGGCCAATTGTAACGTCCTCATCACTGCCCCGCTTGAGAAGAGTTAACTTAGTATAGACCGCTAATAGGACTGCATTTTCACACACTTAATAAAGCATTCTGTACTGTAATATAACCTGGGTCAGATTTTGGACTTTGGAAGCATTTTTCTTGCTATTGATCCTCTCATGCAAAGCAACCCTGCTAATCGATCTCCTGTATAAATGATAATCTTAATTACAACACAGTAAATGCTTCTTAATACATAATTAGCTTCGTAAAAATGATTAATGTTTGACTGCAACTGTTTGCAAGACGAGTCAGCACAACATTATGCAATGAACCCACGTTCTTATGTACTTAATCATACTTCCTTGAGCAAAAGATCATAAATACTTAGTATTAGGGTGTGTAGTCAAGCACTTTCCATGTACAGGAAACTTTCGTTTATCCGGCACCGACGGGACCGGCGTGGTGCCGGTTGATCGAAAGTGCCGGATTACAGAGAGCTATACTTACCAAGGTACGAGAGCCCCGTACACGGCCACAGGCTTAACAATTGGGACCCGGAGAGGGAAAGTAAACGAGACTCCGGCTTTTTCCTCCGTGGCTGTGACAGGTCCGAGTCGGAAGAACGTTGACCCCCCTTTCGTGGGGGCGAAAGGTCAGAATCGGGGTCTTGTCTGTACAATAAAACGTACCTGATTTTTGCCGGTTAAGCGAGAATTCCGGATATTTGGGTGCTGGATAAACGAAAGTTTCCTGTAGTATCAATCTTGGTGACAATTTTCTAAGTATGTGTGGCCTAAATGACCTCAGTTTTGCATCTGTACCTGGTGCTAGAGGGTGTTGGAAAGTATTTTGGATTAGGCATTAATCCTAATGGCGGTTCTGTAAGTAGGAATTGTCACTCATTTCATTGAAGCACCAGCAAAGTTGATCAGAAAACTGTTAAGATGACAAAGCAAAGTAATTTTAATTAGTTAAACCTATTGGATTAAGCAGGGTAAATTTTGCGAGTTAGCATTTGCACACACAATCTCGCTCAACGGGGCGTGGGTGGGGGGGTGTGCAGATCGGACAACAGGGAACGGAGGACAACACTCGTGACACATGGCCCTACTCATTTTAATTTTAATGACAGGAAGGTCAGGAGGTCCAATCTTCAAGTCCAGTCACCTTCCCGTCGAGTGAGACTCTGCGTGCGAGCTCTCATTTGTCAGATTTATCCAATACACATTTTTCCTGACCATTATTACACCACAATATCTGTTCTAAATGCGGTGTTTCAACTTTCAGGTGAGCAAGATATTGTTTTATTAGTGAGAAACCCAGATAAAGGGCACAGGGCACCACCAAGGCTGAAAGCAGTAGGAGAGGAGAGGAGATAAGCTAAGAAGTAATGGTTAGGTAACACCAAGCTTGGTCTTGATGAGTCTGCAGATTGGAAGGAGTAAAGAAGGCTGAGGAAGGTCAAGAGTTCTACAGTTCCTGTGCACAAATTGCCTGCCACATTCATACACTACAACAGTGACTGCACTTCAAAAGTACTTCATTGGCTGTGAAGCGCTTTGGGACGTCCTGAGGTCGTGAAAGGCGCTATATAAATGCAAGTCTTTCTTTTTTTTTTAAATAGTCATTAGCAGCCCTCTACTACTTGGCCCAGTGGTCATTCCCCACAGTGAGTGTCACCAGGCTGACCAATTGTGAAGGACATCGCCCGTCACCCACACAAGCATTTTCAAGCAGGGTTTCACTGGGTAGTGATCATGACTAGGAACCCTTGTTATCCTCCAAAGTACTGGGATCTGAAGCCAATTGTAGTGATCACAATACAAGGTCAGCTCGTGAACAGCTGATTCCGCACAGTCCAGAAATTGGATCTGGGACCTTCTGACCTGGACAGTGCAACACCACAGCACGCCTAATGAGTCACATTCCCTCATACAACAATAATAATTTCCATGTGAAATCAAAATTAGACAGATCCTAGACGCCAATCTCCAGCCTTTGCAATGGAACCACTCCCTGACACACCTACAAATGGCATCTAAGAATGTCACCTTGAGGCAAAAGAAAACCTAATTTAACAATTCTAGGTGTAGCATGGTTAGATGAAGAGCAAAGCTCCAAATAGCACCCTCTACTGCACCAGTGTGGTATTTCCATTTCCATACCAGCCAACCTGTGGCCTTCTCTGAGAGTCCAGTGCCAATTAGTGCCAGTTTTGTACTGCGCACTAGTATGAAGAAAGTCCTTCGGCCTGTTTGATCTCATCTTCCCAGAATACCAACCATACTGTCTACCATTTATACACCTAGCTGTTTCTTCACCTCAATCTTTCCCCGCATCCTATTCCAGCTGTTGAACGCCCTCTGTGAAATACTTCCGAACGTCTGTCCTAAAGTTGTCCTTCATGACCCTGAACTTGTGCCCTCTTGTCCTGCTGCCCTGGCACACTTGAAAGTACTGTTTCAGGTTTATTTTCAGGTTAAATATCACAAACAACAGCAACAGCAAAAGCATGCAATATAACACCTGTCATGTAGAAAAAAATCCTAAGGCATTTCTGTAAGGTCCCCCCGAGATATCGCTTTCCAAAGCTGAGGAGCCTTAGTTTGCTGATGCAGCCCTTCAACAACAACTTGCATTTATACAGCGTCTTTAACGTAATAAATCGTCCCAAGGCGCTTCAAAAGAATGTGATCAAACAGAACTGCTGCCGACCTGGGAATAGGTCACTGGTTGCCCTCTCAACCAGGATTGGAAGATGGTTTGGGAATGACCAAGAAACGATCACTGCAGAAAACATCTCAAAAGAAGGAATCTTAGCATCTTAATGGCTCACCGATTTTATTCAGTGAGAGGTTAAGCCATTCAGACCAGGAAGGTTCCAGGTTTGATTGCTAGTCTGTGTCGAGTTAATTCATCTCAGCGTGGGATAGCAGCAGGCCCATGACGATTGGTTCTATCATCCTTGGGATTAGGAAGTGGAAAATCAGGCAGGGTTCACACTCCTGATCATTATCCAGGGACCTCTGATGGAAAGTCTGTGTGAACGTCGGATGAGAACAGATTCGGGTTCAGCTATGATACATAGGAACAGGAGGAGGCTATTCAGCCCCTCGAGCCTGTTCCGCCATTCATTTAGATCATGGCTGATCTGCACCTCAACCCCATTTACCCACCTTTGACCCATATCCCTTGATACCCTTACCTAATAAAAATCGATCAATCTCAATCTAGAAAGCTCCTATTGACCCCCAGATTCCACAGCCTTTTTGGGGAGTGAGTTCTAGATTTCGACTACCCTTTGAGTGAAGAAGTGCTTCCTGATTTCGCTCCTGAATGTCCTGGCTCTAATTTTAATATTGTGTCCCTTGTTCTGAAATTTGCTTCTCTGCAATACTTCTTGATCTACTCTGTCTTCTCTCCTACTTTTTAAAACTTCGGTGTTGTCCTACTTTATAACCAAATGTCGCCCCCAAGACTCGTCAACAGGGGAAACAGATTCTCTTTATTTATCCTATCGAATCCTTTTATCATTTTAAACACCTCGATACCGATGATGTCAACTGCCGACACTCACCATCAAAGGTCACACATAAACAATGCTCACTTGGGTGAGGTAATGAAAGGTGCCCAGCGCCCAGGGAACTGAAGTAATCAGTGCTTTCAGGAGAAGAAAGAGGTGGACAAAATTGGCAACGAAAAAAAAAGTCTTCCATCCTCTGTTTAAAATAAAATAACTTGCCCAAAATATTGCACCCAAAACTGCCCTTGGATGATATGCCTGTATTGTGTGATTGGCTGAAACATCTGCAAGGTAGTGGAGTGTCATCCGATGTACATTTAGAGGGGCCAGTTACAGTGAGGCAATAATACGAACATAAGAACATAAGAAATAGGAGCAGGAGTCGGCCATTTGGCCCCTCGAGCCTGCTCCGCCATTCAATAAGATCATGGCTGATCTTCTACCTCATCTCCACTTTCCTGAACTATCCCCATATCCCTTGGTTCCCTTAATATTCAAAAATCGATCAATCTCTGTCTTGAATATACTCAACGACTGAGCCTCCACAGCCCTCTGGGGTAGAGAATTCCAAATATTCACCACCCTCTGAGTGAAGAAATTTCTCCTCAATCAGTCCTAAATGGCCGACCCCTTATTCTGAGACTGTGACCCCTGGTTCTAGACTCCCCAGCCAGGGGAAACATCCTCCCTGCATCTACCCTGTCAAGCCCTGTAAGAATTTTGTATGTTTCAATGAGATCACCTCTCATTCTTCTAAACTCTAGAGAATATAGGCCTAGTCTACTCACTCTGTCCTCATAGGACAATCCCCCCATCCCAGGAACCAGTCTGGTGAACCTTTGTTGCACTTCCTCTATGGCAAGTATATCCTTCCTTAGGTAAGGAGACCAAAACTGTACACAATACTCCAGGTGTGGTCTCACCAGGGCCGTATATAATTGCAGTAAGATGTCGTTACTCTTATACTCAAATCCTCTTGTAATAAAGGCCAACATACCATTTGCTTTGCTAATTGCTTGCTGTACCTGCATGTTAACTTTCAGTGATTCGTGTACAAGGACACCCAGGTCCCTTTGAACACCAACATTTCCCAATCTCTCACCATTTAAAAAATACTCTGCTTTTCTATTTTTCCTACCAAGGTGGATAACTTGACATTTCTCCACATTATATTCCATTTGCCATGTTCTTGCCCACTCACTTAGCCTGTCGATATCCCCTTGAAGCCTCCTTGCATCCTCCTCACAACTTACATTCTCACCCAGCTTTGTATCATCGGCAAATTTGGATATATTACATTTGGTCCCCTCATCCAAATCATTGATATAGATTGTGAATAGCTGAGGCCCAAGCACTGATCCTTGCGGTGTTACAGCACCATTTAACATCAGAGAGAAAGCATGGGGCAAGGGCTTGAGAGAGTCATTACAGTAACATTATATTTAGTTACATTACATAATATATGTATTTATCTCTTTAAAATGGAGTTCATTGAGAAGAACTGCAATATTGATCGTGTAATCACGGGGAAGGGAAATTGTCGAGCAAACTGTGATAATGTGAAGCAATGTAAAGACGTGGAAGCAATACAATTAATAGTGAAAGTATATCAAATGCTGCACAAAACATAAATCAAATCTCAGAGAAATAATGAATTGCAATGCTGCACAAGTCCAGTAGGTGGCAGTCGAAGATTGGCAATTATCACAGCTGGGAGGAGCTGGTTAAATGGACTGGATTCCCGCTCCTGATCCAGTGATCCCTGCTCGAAAGTATGTTTTGTGCAAAAGTCGGGTGAGGACCTCATGGTCAGACATGAAGAATACTCAATAAAAACAGAAATTTCTGGAAATACTCAGCAGGTCAGGCAACATCTGTGGCGAAAGAAACAGAGTTAACGTTTCAGGTCGGTGCCCTTTCATCAGATTTCCAGCATTTTCTGTTTATATTTCAGATTTCCCGTATTTTGCCTTTGATGAAAAATACTCACCTGGGCAACACTACCCATCTCTAGTTATGAGGCAACCACACAGGCCAGACTGGGGCATGGGGTTCCTTTCCCTTGTATTAAACCATTTGGGCCTTCACAGCAATCCAGCAGTTTTCATGTTTGTGTTGGCCAGCATATTACCAGATTTAATGAATTCAATTTCATAACTTGTTATAGTAGGAATTGGCTGTGAAGGTAGCACCCTCAGCTCTGAGTCAGAAGGTTGTGGGTTCAAGTCCCACTCCAGAGACTTGAGCACAAAATCCAGGCTGACACTCCAGTGCAGTGCTGAGGGAGTGCTGCACTGTCAGAGGTGCCGTCTTTCGGACGAGACGTTAAACCGAGGCCCCGTCTGCTCTCTCAGGTGGATGTAAAAGATTCTATGGCACTATTTCGAAGAAGAGCAGGGGAGTCATCCCTGGCGTCCTGGCCCAATATTTTTCCCTCAAACAACATCACTACAACAAATTATCTTGTCATTATCACATTGCTGTTTATGGGAGCTTGCTGTGCACAAATTGGCTGCCGCGTTTCCCACATTACAACAGTGACTACACTTCAAAAAGTATTTCATTGGCTGTAAAGCGCTTTGGAATGTCTGGTGGTTGTGAAAGGCGCTATATAAATGCAAGTCTATATTTCTTTAGTTTCACTCCAGCGACGAATGGGAGTGGGCCGACAGCACAGGATTTGGTCATCAATGGCTGGGTCACTCAGTCAGGTCACGGGATAGCTGGTGCAGGAAGTGGAAACGTGGTGCAGTCGGAGCTGCTCTCCAGAAGTTGGGGATGAGGCATGTTGATGGGGCAGCATAGAGGGAGCTGTGCTCTGCATCTGGCTGTGCTGTAGCTGACGTGGGAGAGCTTGATGCCGACACTAGGGGTGAGGGCTTCGGTGGGAGGGCAGAATGTGCAACAGCGAATTGGCAACCCGTTTTCCACCCCGCCCCATTTTCTTCTCCATCAAAGACAATGGGTGTGAAACGGGGCTGCCGATTCGCTGTCGCACGCTTTGACCAACCACTGAAGACCAAGTTCATCCCCTGGGTGTCTGACATGGAAGAGTTCCATTCCTCAGCATAGACATCCTTCATCTTCATCATACGAAAATTTCACTATAACATGCCCCTCACTGTAACACTCCCCTCACTGTAACACTCCCCTCACTGTAACACACCTCTCACTGTAACACTCCCCTCACTGTAACACACCTCAGTGTAACACTCCCCTCACTGTAACACTCCCCTCACTGTAACACACCTCTCACTGTAACACTCCCCTCACTGTAACACACCTCAGTGTAACACTCCCCTCACTGTAACACTCCCCTCACTGTAACACTCCCCTCACTGTAACACTCCCCTCACTGTAACACTCCCCTCACTGTAACACTCCTCTCACTGTAACACACCCCTCACTGTAACACTCCCCTCACTGTAACACACCTCTCACTGTAACACTCCTCTCACTGTAACACTCCTCACTGTAACACACCCCTCACTGTAACACTCCCCTCACTGTAACACTCCTCTCACTGTAACACTCCCCTCACTGTACCACTCCCCTCACTGTAACACACCTCTCACTGTAACACTCCCCTCACTGTAACACACCCCTCACTGTAACACTCCCCTCACTGTAACACTCCTCTCACTGTAACACAACCCTCACTGTAACACACCCCTCACTGTAACACTCCTCTCACTGTAACACACCCCTCACTGTACCACTCCCCTCACTGTAACACACCCCTCACTGTACCACTCCCCTCACTGTAACACACCCCTCACTGTAACACACCCCTCACTGTAACACTCCTCTCACTGTAACACACCCCTCACTGTAACACACCCCTCACTGTAACACGCCCCTCACTGTAACACACCCCTCACTGTAACACGCCCCTCACTGTAACACACCCCTCACTGTAACACACCCCTCACTGTAACACACCCCTCACTGTAACACACCCCTCACTGTAACACTCCTCTCACTGTAACACTCCTCACTGTAACACACCCCTCACTGTAACACTCCCCTCACTGTAACACACCCCTCACTGTAACACGCCCCTCACTGTAACACACCCCTCACTGTAACACTCCTCACTATAACACGCCCCTCACTGTAACACACCCCTCACTGTAACACACCCCTCACTGTAACACGCCCCTCACTGTAACACACCCCTCACTGTAACACTCCCCTCACTGTAACACACCCCTCACTGTAACACTCCCCTCACTGTAACACTCCCCTCACTGTAACACTCCCTCACTGTAAACTCCCCTCACTGTAACACACCCCTCACTGTAACACTCCCCTCACTGTAACACTCCCTCACTGTAACACTCCCCTCACTGTAACACTCCCTCACTGTAACACTCCTCACTGTAAACACTCCCCTCACTGTAACACACCCCTCACTGTAACACTCCCCTCACTGTAACACTCCTCTCACTGTAACACTCCCCTCACTGTAACACTCCCCTCACTGTAACACTCCCCTCACTGTAACACTCCCCTCACTGTAACACTCCCCTCACTGTAACACTCCCCTCACTGTAACACTCCCCTCACTGTAACACTCCCCTCACTGTAACACTCCCCTCACTGTAACACTCCCCTCACTGTAACACTCCCTCACTGTAACACACCCCTCACTGTAACACTCCCTCACTGTAACACTCCCCTCACTGTAACACTCCCTCACTGTAACACACCCCTCACTGTAACACACCCCTCACTGTAACACTCCCCTCACTGTAACACTCCCCTCACTGTAACACTCCCCTCACTGTAACACGCTCTTTATTATAACACACCCCTCAGTATGATGTGCTCCTCACGATAACACAGCTCCCTCTAAATCAATTACATGTATCCAGCATGCCACCCAAAGTTCATGCTGCAGAGAGAGTTTGATGTGCTTTATAACATGAATGTGATAAATCACTGTGTAGATTTGCCACTGACTGTGTAATGATTCATTAGGTAAGATAAATCTGTCTCTCATAGCTGATTAAAAGGCAAAAATGTACCACAAGAGAACTTTGCATGTGATCCGTGCTGACATGATGATGTCCATGATTATAAATAAAAATGGTAAATTAGTCTGCACAGGATTGCTGACTGTGATTGTTGAATGTTCCTGGAGGAGGTGGACATGACTTTGGCAGAAATGTTTCAGACCTGCAGTCAGCTCAAAATGTTCTGCATTGTATTGTTGAAACAATTTCATACGTTAACAAATTCTTGACATTTGCGACTCTATTGTAATATTTTTGGACCGAACACTCGTCTCAGATAAGATCAGGAGAGTCCTGAGAAAATGTTCAATAATCACTGATTCTGCCCTGGTCACAAAGGAAGACAGATCACTCTAAAATTTGCTCTTTTCATCCAAAACGGAGGTAATTTGTCAGACAAAATGTGAAGGGGAATCTTTCCTGAAGCCATTCACTCCTCACTGGGGTAATGGTCCATGGGGGCTGATTACCATCTAATGCTTTGAGTTTATGTGCGAGCCTCGATAGTGAGACTAATTGACCATGGGTTGGTGAGGACAGGAAGTTACAGTCGAGCCTGTTCCTGCAATCCTGTCCCCCCCAGGAGATCCGCACACATCTACTTTCCAGCAGAGCTTACTCAACAGTGATCAGGAGCTGGGACCGTGTCTAATTGCGCCCCGTCACGAGCCCAGGGCGCTGAGGCCAATTGTCCCGGTGTCCTGGGGCCAATATTTATCCCTCAACCAACATCACTGAAACAGATTATCCGGTCATCATCACATTGCTGTGTGTGGGAGCTTGCTGTGCGCAAATTGGCTACCGCGTTTCCTACATTACAACAGTGACTACACTTCAAAAAGTGCTTCAGTGGGTGTTAAAGCGCTTTGGGACGCTGTGAGATCGTGAAAGGCGTTATATAAACGCAAGACTTTCTTTCCACCTGTTTCAAATTAGATGGGCTCTCGTGCATACGCATTCCAAAACGAGGTAACAACCATTCTTTTCCCCGACAGCTGATCCTGAAGATTGTTTTGTGCTGATTGTCTGGGGCAGAAAAAAATGACCAATCCCAATGTACAGGCCCTTGTTATGCATTTCCAGCCCTTCCTCATGAACATCTCAAAGGTCTATTCTGTGAAGGCCAGGAATTTCTCCGATAGCCACCCTGCAGGCATCTCTGAAGAACTAGCCCCAGAATTAACTTTGATGAAAATATAGTTTTCATTCCATGAGACATGTAGAATATATAGAGACGCATCATTTTAAAATTGGCGGCATCCTCAAAATGAAGTTCAAATGCTTAAAATCTGGGATGACACTCGGGTGGTGGATGTAAATGATCCCACGGCACTATTTCGAAGAAGTACAGGGGAGTATAATATTTATCCCTCGACCAAAACCTAAATGAAACAGATTTTCTGGTCATTATCACATTGCTGTTTGCGGGAGCTTACTGTGCACAAATTGGCTGCCGCGTTGCCTATATTACAACAGTGACTACACTTCAAAAGTCATTCAATGGCAGTTGAAATGCTTTGGGATGGCCTGAGGTTGTAAAAGATGCTGTATACAGAGTCTTTGCAGGTCAGATGGTGATTTCATTTCAACCGCACAGATTGGATTGTGTTTTCCAAATGCTGTCAGCTATCAAGAAATATTCCAACTACGGAGGTGCAAACATCACTGAGACTCATTTCCTGAACCATTAATGCAGAAACTCTAGAGGAGTATAGAAAGTGCAGGGGTGCAATTAAAAAGGAAATTAAGAAAGCAAAGAGAGGGCATGAAAACATTTTGGCAAGTAAAATCAAGGAAAACCCAAAGATGTTTTATAAATACATTGGCCCAGAAATTCGGGTCCCCATGGGTGAGTACGCGCTGTGTACTCACCCGTAAGGCCAACGAAAGTGCCGGTTTCGCGCAGGCACTGCACATGCACTGGAAACCGGAACTTCCGTTCCCTTGAAGGAAGGGGTTCACAGGTCAAACGTGTGTGCCGGAGAGGCAGCGCGTAGACCTGGAACTTCCACTTTTTTTACAGGTTTCTCCGTGCGGGTAAGTCCCTAGCAGCTGCGCGTGGAAAAAGCAGGTGCAAGGCCTGCTTTTAACAAGTGTGAGAAGTCGCACAACACCAGGTTATAGTCCAACAGCTTTATTTGAAATCACAAGCTTTCGGAGTGCTGCTCCTTCGTCAGGTCCTGTCAAATCTATGAATGGAGATTCCCTGCTCCGATTGGCTCCCCATGGCCCACGTGATCACAGGGGACGCTGCGAACTAGTTGCGCCCCTGGGATACGTGAGCACTGCACACCGGCAGCTGGAGGAGGCCCAGGATCGGAATCCCATGCAGGCCCACAGCACAACGGCAGGCGCGCTAGGTAGGTGCAGGTCGAGGACTTGCGACCTGAATTTCTGGGCCAATAGAGCAAGAGGATAACTAAAGAAAGAGTAGGGCCTATTAGAGACCATAAAGGTAATCTGTGTGTGCAGGCGGAAAATGTGAGTATGGTTCTTAATGAATACTTTGCGTCTGTTTTCACAAAAGAGAGGGGCAAAGCAGCCATTGCAATCAGGGAGGAGGAATGGGAAATATTAGATGAAATAAACATAGTGAAAGATGAAGTATTAAGAGGCTTAGCAGCTTTGAAAGTGGATAAATCTCCAGGCCCGGATGAAATGTATCCCAGGCTGTTAAGAGAAGCAAAGGAGGAAATAGCAGACGCTCTGACCATCATTTTCCAATCCTCTCTGACTGCAAGTGTGGTGCCGGAGGACTGGAGGACTGCTAACGTTGTACCTTTGTTTAAAAAGGGAGAAAGGGATAGACCGAGTAATTACAGGCCAGTCAGCCTAACCTCGGTGGTGGGAAAATTATTGGAAAAAATTCTGAGGGACAGCATGGATTTGTTAAGGGAAGGTCGTGTCTGACTAACTTGATTGAATTTTTTGAGGAGGTAACAAGGAGGGTCGATGAGGGTAGTGCGTTTGATGTAGTGTATATGGATTTTAGCAAGGCTTTTGATAAGGACATGCATGGCAGACTGGTCACGAAAGTAAAAGCCCATGGGATCCAAGGCAAAGTGGCAAGTTGGATCCAAAATTGGCTCAGAGACAGGAAGCAAAGGGTAATAGTTGATGGGTGTTTTTGTGACTGGAAGGCTGTTTCCAGTGGGGTTCCGCAGGGCTCAGTACTAGGTCCCTTGCTTTTTGTGGTATATATCATGATTTAGACTTGAATGTAGGGGGTATGATTAAGAAGTTTGCAGATGATACTAAAATTGGCTGTGTGGTTGATAATGAGGAAGAAAGCTGTAGACTGCAGGAATCACAGAATCCCCACAATGCAGATAGAGGCCATTTCGGCCCATCGAGCCTGCACTGACACATATCCCACCCTATCCCCGTAACCCCATGTATTTAATCCCCCTAACACTAAGGGTCAATTTATCATAGCCAAATCAACCTAACCCGCACATCTTTGGACTGTGGGAGGAAACCGGAGCACCCGGAGGAAACCCACGCAGACTGTGCAAACTCCACACAGACAGTCACCCAAGGCCGGATTCGAACCCGGGTCCCTGGCGCTGTGAGGCAACAGTGCTAGCCACTATGCCACCGTGTTGCCCCAACAAGGAAGATATCAATGAACTGGTCAGGTGGGCAGAACAGTGGCAAATGGAATTCAATCCGGAGAAGTGTGAGGTAATGCATTTGGGGAAGGATAACAAGGCAAGGGAATACATATTAAATGGTAGGATACTGAGAAGTGTAGAGGAACAAAGGGACCTTGGAGTGCAGGTCCACAGATCCCTGAAGGTAGCAGGCCAGGTAGATAAGGTGGTTAAGAAGGCATATGGAATACTTGCCTTTATTAGCTGAGGCACAGAATACAAGAGCAGGGGGGTTATGCTTGAACTGTATAAAATACTAGTTAGGCCTCAGCTAGAGTACTGCGTGCAGTTCTGGTCACCACATTACAGGAAAGATGTGATTGCACTCGAGAGGGTACAGAGGAGATTTACAAGGATGTTGCCTGGACTGGAGAATTTTATCTACGAGCACAGACTGGATAGGCTAGGTTTGTTTTCTTTGGAACAGAGGAGGCTGAGGGGAGACCTTATTGAGGTGTATAAAATTATGAGGGGCCGAGATAGAGTGGATAGAAAGGACCTATTTCCCTTAGCAGAGGGGTCAGAAACTAGGGAGCACAGATTTAAAATAATTGGTAGGAGGTTTAGAGGGGATTTGAGGGGAAATTTCTTCACCCAGAGGGTGGTTGGGGTCTGGAACACACTGCCTGAAAGGGTAGTAGAGGCAGAAACCCTAACCACATTTAAAAAGTGCTTGGATGTGCACTTGAAGTGCCATAACCTATAGGGCTACGGACCAAGAGCTGGAAAGTGGGATTAGGCTGGATAGCTCTTTGTTGGACGGCGCAGACACGATGGGCCGAAATGACCTCCTTCCGTGCTGTAAATTTCTATGATTCTATGATAGTTTGCTGCAATGTATATGTGTGTTAAAGTGGAATCTTCAAAGAGTCTGCTTTGACATCAAAAAAGGACATCCATACAAATCAGAGACAGTCTTGTGGGCTCCAGTGCCTCATTGCCAATATTTGCCTGGGGCCAATAGGAGCTCCAAAAGCAATCATCTCCCTAACCCTCTGCATCTCCCTCTCCTCCGTTGAGACTCTCCTTCAAAACCACCTCTTTGACCACCTGTCCTGATATCTCCTTCTTTGGCTCGGCAACCATTTTTTCCTGATTACGCTCTTGTGACGGGAAGTGGAGGGAGCAGGGGGCTCACCGAGTTGGAAGAGCAGAGGATGATGGGATATAGGGCTGAAACAGATTGCACAGGTCAGATGAAGAAAGGCCTTGTGGAGACTTGAAGACAAGGGCAAGGATCTTCTAGTCAATGTATCAGTATAGCACAGAGGACAGGGATGATGGGCAGGGCTTTGAGCAGGATAGGATGATCTGCTGACTAGTGCTCTCAAAATAAAAGTCTTGTCCAGATCGGGGAGGTCCAGTCTGTGGCACTAGGGTCACATACAACTCTCAGGCCCTGGCAATGCAACCCTTGATGCCAGCCATCTGAGTCCTATTTGTGCTTATATTTTTTATTCACTGGTTTATTATGTTTCAATTTTGTGGGCCTGGAGGTTTTGGGAAGGGCCATTGCCTCATTGATGAAAAAACCCTAAATCAGAACACCAAGATCTGTTAGCAATGTGCGATATGTGTCTCCCATTAATATAATGGACCAAGGAATTAATCTTTATTTGTGTCCCCCGAGACTCCATCGCATGCACCTCGATGCCACACAAAGACAAAAGCTTGGACACTCCTGCTCTAGGTCACTATACATATCACAATCCCCTTAGCCAACTTTGCTAACCTGGACAAACAGACTAAAGCCACTCAAAGCTTGCCATGGGAGGCTACAAAAATATAGTGACCTGCCCTTCCAAACTGTTCTTACTAGCGGGCTGCACAGATGCTGGATCAATGTGCAATGGGCAGGCGTCAGCCATGGCTCAGTGGTAGCACTCTCTTAGAAGTTTGTGAGTTCAAGTCCCACTCCAGAGACTTGAGCATAAAATCTAGGCTTACACTTTAGTGTAGTACTGTTGGAGTGCTGCACTGTCGGAGGTGATGTCTTTCTGCTGAGAAGTAAAACCGAGGCCCCGTCTGCTCTCTCAGGTGGATGTAAAAGATCCCATGGCACTATTTCAAAGAAGAGCAGGGGAGTTATCCCCGGTGTCCTGGCCAATATTTATCCCCCAACCAACATCACTAAAACAGATTATCTGGTCAATGTCACGCTGCTGTTTGTGAGATCTTGCTGTGCACAAATTGGCTGCCGCGTTTCCGACATTACAACAGTGACTACACTTCAAAAGTACTTCATTGGCTGTAAAGCACTTTGGGATGGCCTGAGGTCATGAAAGGCGCTATATAAATGCAAGTCTTTCTTTTTGATGGACAATTCATGGGCAGGAATGGAACAGGAGAACTGCCTCCTTCCCTCCACATTACACCTGCCTGTGTGTCCACACCCAAAATGCCATAGTGCCACCCCTTAGTCTGGACAACACTAAGGATATGGAGAGACTTCCAACGTTACTTTTGCATCTTATCAGCAGCATTGCTTAGATGATTTGATTCAAACATCCTACCGGAAGCTTATGGCTTCATGGTCATAAAACAAGAACCTCAAAGGAGTGCAGCACTGTCGGAGGATGAGACATTAAACCGAGGCCCCATTTGCCCTCTCAAAAAGATCGCATGGCACTATTTTGAAGAAGAGCAGGGGAGTTCTCCCCGATGTCCTGGCCAATATTTATCTTTCAACCAACATCACTAAAAAAACCAGATTATCTGGTCATAAGAACATAAGAACATAAGAAATAGGAGCAGGAGTCAGCCATATGGCCCTTCGAGCCTGCTCCGCCATTCAATAAGATCATAGCTGATCTTCTACCTCAACTCCACTCCCCTGCACTATCCCCATGTCCCTTGATTCCCTTCATATTCAAAAATTTATCGATCTCTGTCATGAGTATACTCAATGACTGAACCTCCATAGCCCTCTGAGGTAGAGAATTCCAAAGATTCACCACCCTCTGAGTGAAGAAATTTCTCCTTATCTCAGTCCTAAATGGCCGACCCCTTATTCTGAGACTGTGACACCTGGTTCTAGACTCCCCAGCCAGGGGAAACATCCTCCCTGCATCTACCCTGTCAAGCTCTGTAAGAATTCTGTATGTTTCAATGAGATCACCTCTCATTCTTCTAAACTCTAGAGAATATAGGCCTAGTCTACTCAATCTCTCCTCATAGGACAATCCCCCCATCCCAGGAATCAGTCTGGTTAACCTTCGTTGCACTCCCTCTATGGCAAGTATATCCTTCCTTAGGTAAGGAGACCAAAACTGTACACAATACTCCAGGTGTGGTCTCACCAGGGCCGTATATAATTGCAGTAAGATGTCGTTACTCTTATACTCAAATCCTCTTGTAATAAAGGCCAACATACCATTTGCTTTTCTAATTGCTTGCTGTACCTGCATGTTAACTTTCAGTGATTTGTGTACAAGGACACCCAGGTCCCTTTGAACACCAACATTTCCCAATCTCTCACCATTTAAAAAATACTCTGCTTTTCTATTTTTCCTACCAAGGTGGATAACTTCACATTTCTCCACATTATATTCCATTTGCCATGTTCTTGCCCACTCACTTAGCCTGTCTATATCCCCTTGAAGCCTCCTTGCATCCTCTTCACAACTTACATTCCCACCCAGCTTTGTATCATCAGCAAATTTGGATATATAACATTTGGTCCCCTCATCCAAATCATTGATATAGATTGTGAATAGCTGAGGCCCAAGCATTGTTCCTTGTGGTACCCCACTAGTTACAGCCTGCCAACCCGAAAATGACCCGTTTATTCCTACTATCTCTTTTCTGTCCGTTAACCAATCCTCAATCCATGCTTGTATATTACCCCCAATCCCATGAGCCCTAATTTTGTTTAATAACCTATTGTGTGGCACCTTATCGAATGCCTTCCGAAAATCCAAATACACCACATCCACTGGTTCCCCCTTATCTATTCTGTTAGTTACAACCTCAAAAAACTAACAGATTCGTCAAACACGATTTCCCTTTCATAAATCCGTGTTGGCTCTGCCCAATCCTTTTATTATTTTTTAAGTGCCCTGTTACCACATCCTTAATAATAGATTCTAGCATTTTTTCCTACTATTGTTGTCAGGCTAACTGGTCTGTAGTTCCCCATTTTCTCTCTCCCTCCTTAGTGAGGTTACATTTGCTACCTTCCAATCCACGGGAACTATTCTAGAATCTATGGAATTTTGGAAAATGACAACCAATGCATCACTATCTCTATAGCCACCTCTTTCAAAACCCTAGGATGTAGGCCATCAGGCCCAGGGGATTTATCGGCTTTCAGTCCCATTAATTTCTCTAGTACTATTTTTTTACGAATACTAATTTCTTTCAGTTTCTCATTCTCGCTGGACCCTTGGTTCTCCACTATTTCCGGGAAGTTTTTTGTGTCTTCTTCCGTGAAGACAGACACAAAGTATTTGTTTAATTTCCCTGCCATTTCCTTATTCCCCATTATAATTTCTCCTGTCTCAGCCTGTAAGGGACCCACATTTACTTTCGCTAATCTTTTCCTTTTTCCATACCTATAGAAGCTTTTACAGTCTGTTTTTATGTCTCTCGCTAGTTTACTCTCATATTCTATTTTTCCTTTCTCTATCAATTTCTTGATCCTCCTTTGCTGAATTCTAAAATCCTCCCAATCCTCAGGCTTACTTCTCTTTGGCAACATTATAAGCCTCGTCCTTTGATCTAATACTATCTTTAACATCTCTTGTTAGCCACAGTTGGACCACTTTTCCTGTGGGTTTTTTGTGCCTTAAGGGAATGTATATTCGTTGTAAATTATGTATTAATTCTTTAAATGCTAGCCATTGTTTCTCTACCATCATACCTTTTAATGTAGTTTCCCAATCTACCTTAGCCAACTTGTCCCTCATACCTACGTAGTTTGCTTTGTTTAGAATTAAGATCCTAGTTTCAGATTTAACTAAATCACTTTCAAACTCAATATAAAATTCTATCTCTTCCCTAAAGGCCCCTTTACTACAAGGTTATTAATTAACCCTTTCTCGTTGCATAATACTAGATCTAAAATAGCCTGTTCCCTAGTTGGTTCCTCAACATACTGATGTAGAAAACTATCTTGCATACATTCCATGAATTTGTCCTCCACACTATTACTGCAAATTTCTCCTCTCTCAGCCTGTAAGGGACCCACATTTACTTTCGCTAATCTTTTCCTTTTTCAGTCTAAATGTAGATTAATGTCCTCCATGATTACTGTAGTACCCTTGTTACATGTGCCTCTAATTTCCTGATTTATAATATGTCCTACATTACACCTACTGTTTGGGGGCCTATAAACAACTCCCACCAATGTTTTCCTCCCCCTGCTGTTTCTTAGCTCCACCCAAACTGATTTCACTTCTTGATTTTCGGAGCTAATATCCTTTCTCTCTACTGTCTTTATCCCATCCTTTATTATCAGGGCTACCCCTCCTCCTTTTCCATTTTGCCTATCTCTTCTAAAAGTTAAGTATCCTGGAATATTTAGTTCCCAACCTTGGCCACATTGCAACCACGTCTCCGTAATGGCTATTAGATCAAACCTGTTAATTTCTATCTGCGCTATTAATTAATCTATTTTGTTGCGAATGCTTCGCGCATTCAGCTATAGTGCCTTTAGCTTTGACTTATTTCTATTTTTCCCTGATATCACCTTAGTCACTGATGCCTTTTTACCTTTGTTACTCTCTCTGTTCCTTCCTGACCCACTCTGGTCATTATCACATTACTGTTTGTGGGAGCTTGCTGTGCGCAAATTGGCTGCCGTGTTTCCTACATTACAACAGTGACTACACTTCAATAAAGTACTTCATTGTAAAGCGCTTTGGAACGTCCTAAGGTCGTGAAAAGCACTGTGTAAATTCAAGTTCTTTCTTTTCTTTCAAATGGCTTCTTGTTGCCCGACAATTACAGCTCATTTCAAATCCGACAAAGGCACGAAACAGAACTCTGACTGAGCAGAGATGATTTCTCCACTGCTTACAGAACATGCAGGTCTGGGCCACTTGGGACAATGCCAGCTGAGCACTGGCAATAGTGGAGATCTGTCTCTTCGCATACAAACATAAGCACACCAGTCAGTGGGTGAGGAGAGGAGGAGGGAGGCAAGACAAGGGTTTTTGATCAACTAATCAGAAAAGTTAACCCATAGAAGGTTTGAGCGAAAGGTGAGGCTGGGATTTGAACTCAATCACCCAGAACTTTATGTCCACGCACTCCTTTCTGTTTAAATCAACTTAAAAAAAGTATTTTTTCAATTTTCTCCTCTTCTGAAGGTGTTGACTGCCGCTCAGAGGCAGTTCAACGGGCGCCATTGCCATTCTTCACATGTGTGCGTGTGCCCAGGCCGTATTGTTGCCGGGCTATTTGACTGTGGAGCACATCACAATTGAGTCTAATCCTGTCCTCGGCTGACAATTTCCAGCTGGGGAGACAGAGTGACTAGACAGGGTTAAGGAATGGGGAACCCCGGCCCGGTTTCTTTCCCCTCCCAGATCTCGGATGCAGAGGACATTTAAATAACCCCTAATGGCTGAGACAGAGACTAGCTAAATCAGCACAGATGGGGAAATCGAACTTGGAACTTTCCTGCTCTGTATTGCTCAATCACATTGCACTTGCCAATTGCGCCACTGGGGGAGCCCTGTCAGGGACTATTTTCTCATTGGCTATTGCAATGGGGGAAAAAAATAACTGGTCAATCACAACGGGGATCCTTGTTGTCAGGAAGGAAATTGTTTGCCAGCCAATGAGAAAAAAAACACGCTGATAATACACACTTCCATCATCTTTCTGATCATCCAGCTTCCTTCCACACCATACATCAGGTCATGACTCCATGAACTGTCCTGTGAAGTAGAACGGCTGCATTCTAATAAGATAGAAGTGGAGAAAATTTGATTGCTGATGGATATAATCTTTAGCCTAGAAGAACTATGAAAACAGGATCCTGTCTTTTTAAAAATATTTTCAGGAAATCATTATCTAATGTTCTGCTGGATAAGAATTTCCTACAGACAACCAGGCAAGATGCCAGGAGAGTGGAGTATAAACCATGATTAACAGCTGCAAAAACCCGAGCTTTTGTAAGTTGAAAACTGCCAAGTATTCACCTCACACATGGCAACGCAGCGTCCCAATGAACTCCGAACACCTCATGGAAAGAGTGACATCACTGCGATGGAGAGCCAACAGGCAGTTTACAGAAATCTATTGGCTCTGCTGCCTTTTGTGGGGAGGAGGGGGTGCGGGCGATTTGGCTTATTATTGTACCTGCTACGGCAAGAAAATGTAGCTTTCTCTTCTCCCCATTTAAAAAAATCTGTATACTTTTTTCCGCAGTGCTGGGAATCGTGGCATGTTCTACTTCAGGCTCTCAGTGTCAAACGCCCAGGAGTTTAAGATGATTAAAGGAGTTGATGGGGTAGATAGAGAGAAACTATTTCCTCTGGTGGGGGAGTCCAGAACAAGAGGGGGCATAACCTTAAAATTAGAGCTAGGCCGTTCAAGGGTGATGTCAGGGAGCACTTCTTCACACAAAGAGAAGTAGAAATCTGGAACTCTCCCCCCCGCCACCCCCCAACTAAAAAAGCTGTTGAGTCTGGGGTCAATTGAAAATTTCAAAACTGAGATTGTTAGGTTTTTGTTAGGTAAGGGTATTAAGGGTTACAGAACCAAGGCGGGTAGATGGAGTTAAGATACAAATCAGCCATGATCTAATTGAATGGCGGAACAGGCTCGAGGGGCTGAATGGCTTCTTACGTTCCTATGTCCAGCACTCCCAAGTCAGAATTAGCCTGGTGAGATGCACTTCTACTTTGCCTCAGTAAATGTGATTCGCCCCCAACTTTAGCAGAGCACCATCTCTGCCCCAGTATGACACCTTTCCATTGCCCAAACCAGTCTGCGGCCTGTCTAAATGTGAGAAAGTGGAGAGAGAGTTTGGTAGCCGGAACTGGATCAACTTATTTTACACAGGACCCTTACAGCCAGCACACAGAGGGAGCTTTCATTCCATCGGACTGGGCTGGGTGTTGCCAAATCCAGGTGAATGTATTCCTGGAGGTGTTATCACATGACCTCCCAGCCTTCAACTGCCCCGCCCGGTCAAACAGCCTTTTTTTCCATCTCAAATATTTATTAGAACTAATAAACACAAGTGTTCAAAGAAAATGAAAAAAACAACATTTTATTTTTATTGCCCCTATGATTTTTCTCCTGGGTTGCTCTCAGCAGTGTCCTGGAGATTAATCTTTCATTCCTGGAGACCCCAGGTCAATCCTGGAGGGTTGGCAAGCCCTAGACTGGGTCCATTCCATAGGATAGAATCATAGAATACTATCATTCAGCACAGAAGGAGGCTCTTTGAAAGAGCTACCCAATTAGTCCCACTCCCCTGCTCTTTCCCCATAGCCCTGCAAATTTTTACTTTTCAAATATTTATCTAATTCCCTTTTGAAAGTGACGATTGAATCTGCTTCCACCGCCCTTTCAGGCAGTGCGTTCCAGATCACAACAACTCGCTGCATAAAAAAGATTCTCCTCATCTCCTCTCTGATAACTCTTTGTGTGAAGAATTTCCTGATGTGGATCCTAAACACTGTTAAGATCTGTTAGCAAACAGCAGAGATTTTCTAAATATTTGATATTCATGTACAAAATCAGCCAATAATGATGAATGGCAAGTTTTGCCAGCCCTCTTTCATTCAATGATGTATCCCCTTCAACATGAACAGTCAAGATCGAGAGATTTTCAGATATGCAACCTATAGCACAGGCCATGAAAACAGGACACTCTCTCAAATTATGTCTAGGAAACCATTATCTAACACTCGACTGATAACGTTTTCTCGCAGACAGCCAGGCAGGCTGCCAGGGAATTGGACTGAAACCTTGGAATTCCATGTGAACCACCAGTTCTCAATACGAAACAAAACACACAGGCAGCGCAGGATCCAAAGGAGATGGAATGATACGGGAGGCAATCCGGTTACTGGGACAACAGACGGAAGATGTCATGACTACATAGATCAGAGTAGGCAATGCATGAGTAATGGTAGCCAAGGCTACATTTATACTTGTAGCGTTTAGTTGTGGTGTTGGGTTCTAGTTGGAGAATTCCCTGTTTACACTGCCTGGCTGGAACGCTACATATCCTGCCCAGGAGAGAGGTCTGTGCATGTGTGGTCACTTGCCAGTGCGGAGCTCCTGTACCAACAGTTAAAATGTAAATGATCAGAGCACAGTGAGGGGAGTATCCCCACGAAGAATTCACATTGAAGAAAAGGAAGAACTTTTATATTGCGCCGTTCACGACCTCTGAACGTCCAAAAGTGCTTTATAGCCAATGAAGTACTATTTGAAGTGTAGTCCCTGTTGTAACGTAGGAAACGTGGCAGCCAATTTGCACACAGCAAGATCCCACCAATAGCAATGTGATATTGACCAAATAATCTGTTTTTTGTGATGATGGTTGAGGGATAAATGTTAGCCCAGGGGAGAACACCCCTGCTCTTCATTGAATTGAGTCATATCACAGTGTTGTTACACCATGTGACCCATACCACAGTGTTGTTACACCATGTGACCCATATCACAGTGTTGTTACACCATGTGACCCATATCACAGTGTTGTTACACCATGTGACCCATATCACACTGCTGTTACACCATGTGACCATATCACGGTGCTGTTACACCATGTGACCCATATCACACTGTTGTTACACCATGTGACCCATATCACGGTGCTGTTACACCATGTGACCCATATCACGGTGCTGTCACACCATGTGACCATATCACGGTGCTGTTACACCATGTGACCATATCACAGTGCTGTTACACCATGTGACCCATATCACGGTGCTGTTACACCATGTGACCCATATCACGGTGCTGTTACACCATGTGACCCATATCACGGTGCTGTCACACCATGTGACCATATCACGGTGCTGTTACACCATGTGACCATATCACAGTGCTGTTACACCATGTGACCCATATCACGGTGCTGTTACACCATGTGACCCATATCACGGTGCTGTTACACCATGTGACCATATCACGGTGCTGTTACACCATGTGACCATATCACAGTGCTGTTACACCACGTGACCCATATCACGGTGCTGTTACACCATGTGACCATATCACACTGTTGTTACACCATGTGACCCATATCACGGTGCTGTTACACCATGTGACCCATATCACGGTGCTGTTACACCATGTGGCCCATATCACAGTGCTGTTACACCATGTGACACATATCACACAGCTGTTTCACCGTGTGACCTATATCACAGTGTTGTTACACCATGTGACCCATATCACACTGCTGTTACACCATGTGACCATATCACGGTGCTGTTACACCATGTGACCATATCACAGTGCTGTTACACCATGTGACCCATATCACAGTGCTGTTACACCATGTGACCCATATCACACTGCTGTTACACCATGTGACCCATATCACGGTGCTGTTACACCATGTGACCCATATCACAGTGCTGTTACACCATGTGACCCATATCACAGTGCTGTTACACCATGTGACCCATATCACGGTGCTGTTACACCATGTGACCATATCACGGTGCTGTTACACCATGTGACCCATATCACACTGCTGTTACACCATGTGACCCATATCACGGTGCTGTTACACCATGTGACCCATATCACAGTGCTATTACACCATGTGACCATATCACAGTTTTGTTACACCATGTGACCCATATCACAGTGCTGTTACACCATGTGACCATATCACGGTGCTGTTACACCATGTGACCCATATCACACTGCTGTTACACCATGTGACCCATATCACAGGTGCTGTTACACCATGTGACCCATATCACAGTGTTGTTACACCATGTGACCCATATCACAGTGCTGTTACACCATGTGACCCATATCACACTGCTGTTACACCATGTGACCATATCACGGTGCTGTTACACCATGTGACCCATATCACAGTGCTGTTACACCATGTGACCATATCACGGTGCTGTTACACCATGTGACCCATATCACAGTGCTGTTACACCATGTGACCCATATCACAGTGCTGTTACACCATGTGACCCATATCACGGTGCTGTTACACCATGTGACCATATCACGGTGCTGTTACACCATGTGACCCATATCACACTGCTGTTACACCATGTGACCCATATCACAGGTGCTGTTACACCATGTGACCCATATCACAGTGCTATTACACCATGTGACCATATCACAGGTGTTGTTAAACCATGTGACCCATATCACGGTGCTGTTACACCATGTGACCATATCACGGTGCTGTTACACCATGTGACCCATATCACACTGCTGTTTCACCATGTGACCATATCACAGTGTTGTTACACCATGTGACCCATATCCAGGTGTTGTTACACCATGTGACCCATACCACAGTGTTGTTACACCATGTGACCCATATCACACTGCTGTTACACCATGTGACCATATCACGGTGCTGTTACACCATGTGACCCATATCACACTGTTGTTACACCATGTGACCTATATCATGGTGCTGTTACACCATGTGACCCATATCACAGTGTTGTTACACCATGTGACCCATATCACAATGCTGTTACACCATGTGACCATATCACAGTGCTGTTACACCATGTGACCCATATCACGGTGCTGTCACACCATGTGACCATATCACGGTGCTGTTACACCATGTGACCATATCACAGTGCTGTTACACCATGTGACCCATATCACGGTGCTGTTACACCATGTGACCCATATCACGGTGCTGTTACACCATGTGACCATATCACGGTGCTGTTACACCATGTGACCATATCACAGTGCTGTTACACCACGTGACCCATATCACGGTGCTGTTACACCATGTGACCATATCACGGTGCTGTTACACCATGTGACCCATATCACACTGCTGTTACACCATGTGACCCATATCACGGTGCTGTTACACCATGTGGCCCATATCACAGTGCTGTTACACCATGTGACACATATCACACAGCTGTTTCACCGTGTGACCTATATCACAGTGTTGTTACACCATGTGACCCATATCACGGTGCTGTTACACCATGTGACCCATATCACGGTGCTGTCACACCATGTGACCATATCACGGTGCTGTTACACCATGTGACCATATCACAGTGCTGTTACACCATGTGACCCATATCACGGTGCTGTTACACCATGTGACCCATATCACGGTGCTGTTACACCATGTGACCATATCACGGTGCTGTTACACCATGTGACCATATCACAGTGCTGTTACACCACGTGACCCATATCACGGTGCTGTTACACCATGTGACCATATCACACTGTTGTTACACCATGTGACCCATATCACACTGCTGTTACACCATGTGACCCATATCACGGTGCTGTTACACCATGTGGCCCATATCACAGTGCTGTTACACCATGTGACACATATCACACAGCTGTTTCACCGTGTGACCTATATCACAGTGTTGTTACACCATGTGACCCATATCACACTGCTGTTACACCATGTGACCATATCACGGTGCTGTTGCACCATGTGACCATATCACAGTGCTGTTACACCATGTGACCCATATCACAGTGCTGTTACACCATGTGACCCATATCACACTGCTGTTACACCATGTGACCCATATCACGGTGCTGGTACACCATGTGACCCATATCACAGTGCTGTTACACCATGTGACCCCTATCACGGTGCTGTTACACCATGTGACCGATATCACGGTGCTGTTACACAATGTGACCATATCACGGTGCTGTTACACCATGTGACCCATATCACACTCCTGTTACACCATGTGACCCATATCACGGTGCTGTTACACCATGTGACCCATATCACACTGCTATTACACCATGTGACCATATCACAGTGTTGTTAAACCATGTGACCCATATCACGGTGCTGTTACACCATGTGACCATATCACGGTGCTGTTACACCATGTGACCCATATCACACTGCTGTTACACCATGTGACCTATATCACGGTGTTGTTACACCATGTGACCCATATCACACTGCTGTTACACCATGTGACCATATCACGGTGCTGTTACACCATGTGACCATATCACAGTGCTGTTACACCATGTGACCATATCACGGTGCTGTTACACCATGTGACCCGTATCACACTGCTGTTCCACCATGTGACCCATATCACGGTGCTGTTACACCATGTGACCCATATCACAGTGCTGTTACACCATGTGACCCATATCACGGTGCTGTTACACCATGTGACCCATATCACGGTGCTGTTACACCATGTGACCATATCACGGTGCTGTTACACCATGTGACCCATATCACACTGCTGTTACACCATGTGACCCATATCACGGTGCTGTTACACCATGTGACCCATATCACAGTGCTATTACACCATGTGACCATATCACAGTGTTGTTAAACCATGTGACCCATATCACGGTGCTGTTACACCATGTGACCATATCACGGTGCTGTTACACCATGTGACCCATATCACACTGCTGTTTCACCATGTGACCATATCACAGTGTTGTTACACCATGTGACCCATATCATGGTGTTGTTACACCATGTGACCCATACCACAGTGTTGTTACACCATGTGACCCATATTACACTGCTGTTACACCATGTGACCATATCACGGTGCTGTTACACCATGTGACCCATATCACACTGTTGTTACACCATGTGACCTATATCATGGTGCTGTTACACCATGTGACCCATATCACAGTGTTGTTACACCATGTGACCCATATCACAATGCTGTTACACCATGTGACCATATCACAGTGCTGTTACACCATGTGACCCATATCACGGTGCTGTCACACCATGTGACCATATCACGGTGCTGTTACACCATGTGACCATATCACAGTGCTGTTACACCATGTGACCCATATCACGGTGCTGTTACACCATGTGACCCATATCACGGTGCTGTTACACCATGTGACCATATCACGGTGCTGTTACACCATGTGACCATATCACAGTGCTGTTACACCACGTGACCCATATCACGGTGCTGTTACACCATGTGACCATATCACGGTGCTGTTACACCATGTGACCCATATCACACTGCTGTTACACCATGTGACCCATATCACGGTGCTGTTACACCATGTGGCCCATATCACAGTGCTGTTACACCATGTGACACATATCACACAGCTGTTTCACCGTGTGACCTATATCACAGTGTTGTTACACCATGTGACCCATATCACACTGCTGTTACACCATGTGACCATATCACGGTGCTGTTGCACCATGTGACCATATCACAGTGCTGTTACACCATGTGACCCATATCACAGTGCTGTTACACCATGTGACCCATATCACACTGCTGTTACACCATGTGACCCATATCACGGTGCTGGTACACCATGTGACCCATATCACAGTGCTGTTACACCATGTGACCCCTATCACGGTGCTGTTACACCATGTGACCGATATCACGGTGCTGTTACACCATGTGACCATATCACGGTGCTGTTACACCATGTGACCCATATCACACTCCTGTTACACCATGTGACCCATATCACGGTGCTGTTACACCATGTGACCCATATCACACTGCTATTACACCATGTGACCATATCACAGTGTTGTTAAACCATGTGACCCATATCACGGTGCTGTTACACCATGTGACCATATCACGGTGCTGTTACACCATGTGACCCATATCACACTGCTGTTTCACCATGTGACCCATATCACAGTGTTGTTACACCATGTGACCCATACCACAGTGTTGTTACACCATGTGACCCATATCACAGTGTTGTTACACCATGTGACCCATATCACACTGCTGTTACACCATGTGACCATATCACGGTGCTGTTACACCATGTGACCCATATCACACAGCTGTTACAGCATGTGACCCACATCACGGTGCTGTTACACCATGTGACCCATATCACAGTGCTGTTACACCATGTGACCCATATCACAGTGCTGTTACACCATGTGACCCATATCACGGTGCTGTTACACCATGTGACCATATCACGGTGCTGTTACACCATGTGACCCATATCACACTGCTGTTACACCATGTGACCCATATCACAGTGCTGTTACACCATGTGACCCATATCACAGTGCTATTACACCATGTGACCATATCACGGTGTTGTTAAACCATGTGACCCATATCACGGTGCTGTTACACCATGTGACCATATCACGGTGCTGTTACACCATGTGACCCATATCACACTGCTGTTTCACCATGTGACCATATCACAGTGTTGTTACACCATGTGACCCATATCATGGTGTTGTTACACCATGTGACCCATACCACAGTGTTGTTACACCATGTGACCCATATTACACTGCTGTTACACCATGTGACCATATCACGGTGCTGTTACACCATGTGACCCATATCACACTGTTGTTACACCATGTGACCTATATCATGGTGCTGTTACACCATGTGACCCATATCACAGTGTTGTTACACCATGTGACCCATATCACAATGCTGTTACACCATGTGACCATATCACAGTGCTGTTACACCATGTGACCCATATCACAGTGCTGTTACACCATGTAACCATATCACAGTGTTGTTACACCATGTGACCCATATCACAGAGCTGTTACACCATGTGACCCATATCACAGTGTTGTTACACCATGTGACCATATCACAGTGCTGTTACACCATGTGACCCATATCACGGTGCTGTTACACCATGTGACCCATATCACAGTGTTGTTACACCATGTGACCCATATCACACTGCTGTTACACCATGTGACCCATATCACGGTGCTGTTACACCATGTGACCCATACCGCAGTGTTGTTACACCATGTGACCCATACCACAGTGTTGTTACAACATGTAACCCATATCACAGTGCTGTTACACCATGTGACCCATATCACAGTGCTGTTACACCATGTGACCCATATCACAGTGTTGTTACACCATGTGACCCATATCACAGTGTTGTTACACCACGTGACCCATATCACAGAGCTGTTACACCATGTGACCCATATCACACTGCTGTTACACCGTGTGACCATATCACAGAGCTGTTACACCATGTGACCCATATCACACTGCTGTTACACCATGTGACCATATCACGGTGTTGTTACACCATGTGACCCATATCACACTGCTGTTACACCATGTGACCATATCACAGTGCTGTTACATCATGTGACCCATATCACAGTGCTGTTACACCATGTGACCATATCACAGTGCTGTTACACCATGTGACCCATATCACGGTGTTGTTACACCATGTGACCCATATCACAGTGTTGTTACACCACGTGACCCATATCACAGAGCTGTTACACCATGTGACCCATATCACAGTGTTGTTACACCATGTGACCCATATCACAGAGCTGTTACACCACGTGACCCATATCACAGAGCTGTTACACCATGTGACCCATATCACACTGCTGTTACACCACGTGACCGTATCACAGAGCAGTTACATCATGTGACCCATATCACAGTGTTGTTACACCATGTGACCCATATCACACTGCTGTTACACCATGTGACCCTATCACTGTGTTGTTACACCATGTGACCCATATCACACTGCTGTTACACCATGTGACCATATCACAGTGCTGTTACACCATGTGACCCATATCACAGAGCTGTTACACCATGTGATCCATATCACACTGCTGTTACACCATGTGACCCATATCACTGTGTTGTTACACCATGTGACCCATATCACACTGCTGTTACACCATGTGACCCATATCACACTGCTGTTACACCATGTAACCCATATCACACTGCTGTTACACCATGTGACCCATATCACAGTACTGTTACACCATGTAACCAATATAACAGTGCTGTTACACCATGTGACCCATATCACACTGCCGTTACACCACGTGACCCATATCAGTGCTGTTACACCACGTGACCCATATCACAGTGCTGTTACACCATGTGACCCATATCACACTGCTGTTGCACCATGTGACCCATATACACTGATGTTACACCATGTGACCCATATCACAGAGCTGTTACACCATGTGACCCATATCACACTGCTGTTACACCATGTGACCCATATCACACTGCTGTTACACCATGTGACCCATATCACACTGCTGTTACACCATGTGACCTATATCACACTGCTGTTACACCACGTGACCCATATCAGTGCTGTTACAACATGTGACCCATATCACAGTGCTGTTACACCATGTGACCCATGTCACCTGCTGTTACACATGTGACCCATACACAGCTGCTGTTACACCATGTGACCCATATCACAGAGCTGTTACACCATGTGACCCATATCACACTGCTGTTACACCATGTGACCCATATCACAGAGCTGTTACACCACGTGACCCATATCACAGAGCTGTTACACCATGTGACCCATATCACACTGCTGTTACACCATGTGACCGAATCACAGAGCAGTTACATCATGTGACCCATATCACAGTGTTGTTACACCATGTGACCCATATCACACTGCTGTTACACCATGTGACCATATCACTGTGTTGTTACACCATGTGACCCATATCACACTGCTGTTACACCATGTGACCATATCACAGTGCTGTTACACCATGTGACCCATATCACAGAGCTGTTACACCATGTGATCCATATCACACTGCTGTTACACCATGTGACCCATATCACTGTGTTGTTACACCATGTGACCCATATCACACTGCTGTTACACCATGTGACCCATATCACACTGCTGTTACACCATGTAACCCATATCACACTGCTGTTACACCATGTGACCCATATCACAGTACTGTTACACCATGTAACCAATATAACAGTGCTGTTACACCATGTGACCCATATCACACTGCCGTTACACCACGTGACCCATATCAGTGCTGTTACACCACATGACCCATATCACAGTGCTGTTACACCATGTGACCCATATCACACTGCTGTTGCACCATGTGACCCATATTACACTGCTGTTACACCATGTGACCCATATCACAGAGCTGTTACACCATGTGACCCATATCACACTGCTGTTACACCATGTGACCCATATCACACTGCTGTTACACCATGTGACCCATATCACACTGCTGTTACAACATGTGACCTATATCACACTGCTGTTACACCACGTGACCCATATCAGTGCTGTTACAACATGTGACCCATATCACAGAGCTGTTACACCATGTGACCCATGTCACACTGCTGTTACACCATGTGACCCATATCACACTGCTGTTACACCATGTGACCCATATCACAGAGCTGTTACACCATGTGACCCATATCACACTGCTGTTACACCATGTGACCCATAGCACACTGCTGTTACACCATGTGACCCATATCACACTGCTGTTACACCATGTGACCCATATAAGAACATAAGAACATAAGAAATAGGAGCAGGAGTAGGCCAATCGGCCCCTCGAGCCTGCTCCGCCATTCAATAAGATCATGGCTGATCTGATCCTAACCGCCAATCTACTATCTATCACAGAACCATCTCCTGCATCTAACAGAATTGCACACACGAAATAGGAGCAGAATCAGGCTACACAGTCCCTGGGCCCGCTCCACTACCCACAGGGCCATGACCGATCCGAACCTAGACTCATGTCCAAATTCCTGCCCGCTCCCCGTAACCCTTAATGCCCTTTACTTCTAGGAAACTGTCTATTTCTGTTTTAAATTTAATTAATGTTGTAGCTTCTACAGCTTTTTGTGGCAGCATATTCCATGGACCTACCACCCTCTGAGTGAAGTAGTTCCTCCTCATCTCAGTTTTGAAAGAGCAGCCCCTTATTCTAAGACTATGTCCCCTAGTTCTCGTCTCACCCGTCATCGGGAACATCCTCCCCGCATCCACCCGATCCAACCCCTTCACAATCTTATATGTTTCAATAAGATCGCCTCTCATTCTTCTGAACTCCAATGAGTAGAGTCCCAATCTACCCAACCTCTCCTCATATGACCACCCCCTCATCCCCGGGATTAACCGAGTGAACCTTTTTTGCACTGCCTCGAGAGCAAGGATGTCTTTCCTTAAGTAAGGACACCAAAACTGTATGCAGTATTCCAGGTGCGGTCTCACCAATACCTTGTACAACTGAAGCAATACCTCCCTATTTTTATATTCTATCCCCCTAGCAATGAAAGCCAACATTCCATTTGCCTTCTTAATCACTTGCTGCACCTGCATACTAACCTTTTGAGTTTCGTGCACCAGGACCCCCAGATCCCTTTGCACTTCAGTACTCTCCAGTTTCTTGCCATTAAGATAATAAATTGCTCTAGGATTTTTCCTGCCAAAGTGCATCACCTCACACTTTCCAGTGTTGTATTCCATCTGCCAAATCTCTGCCCACTTACTTAGCCTGTCTATGTCCCCTTGCAGGTTTTTTATGTCCTCCTCACTCACTACTTTCCCTCCCATCTTTGTATCATCTGCAAATTTTGATATGTTACACTTGGTCCCTTCCTCCAAATCGTTAATATAGATTGTGAAGAGTTGGGGACCCAGCACTGACCCCTGTGGAACACCACTAGTTACTGATTGCCAGTCTGAGAATGAACCATTTATCCCAACTCTTTGCTTTCTGTTAGATAGCCAATCCTCTATCCATGCCAGAATATTACCCCCAATCCCGTGATTTTTTACCTTAAGCAATAATCTTTTGTGTGGCACCTTGTCAAATGCCTTTTGGAAGTCTAAATACACTACGTCCACTGGTTCCCCTTTATCCACTCTATATGTTACTTCCTCAAAGAACTCCAGCAAATTTGTCAAACATGACTTCCCCTTCGTAAAACCATGCTGACTTTGTCCTATTAGAGCTGTTACACCATGTGACCCATATCACAGAGCTGTTACACCATGTGACCATATCACAGTGCTGTTTCACCATGTGACCCATATCACACTGCTGTTTCACCATGTGACCCATAAGGGGGGGGTTTAAACTAACTTGGCAGGCGGATGGGATACGGAGTGGAGCTATAGTAGGGGGTGATGCACAGCCAAATATAGAGGAAAAAACAAGTCAGCCTGGAAGGCAGAGCAAATATGTAACGGCACAAGGTAGTATGGCAAGGCTGGATGGCATTTATTTTAATGCAAGGAGTCTTGCGAGTAAGGCAGATGAATTGAAGGTGTTGATGAACACATGGGAGTATGATATTGTTGCTGTCACAGAGACATCGTTGAGGGAGGGGCAGGACTGGCAGCTCAATATTCCGGGGTATAGAATCTTCAGGCGAGACTGTGGTGGGTGTAAAAGAGGAGGGGGTGTCGCAATATTAATCAAGGAGTCAATTACTGCTGTAAGGAGGGATGATATCTTAGCAGGTTCCTCTAATGAGGCCATATGGGTAGAACTCAAAAACAAAAAGAGGGCAAGCACTTTGCTGGGAGTGTACTATAAGCCCCCAAACAGTCAGGGGGAGATAGAGGAACAGATATGTAGGCAAATCTCAGAGAAGTGTAGAAATAATAGGGTAATAATAGTAGGGGATTTCAACTTCCCCAATACTAACTGGGATAGTCAGAGTGTGAAAGGCTTAGAGGGTGCGGAATTCTTAAAGTGCATCCAGGAGAGCTTTTTGAGCCAGCATGTAGAAAGTCCTACAAGAGAGGGGGCGGTACTGGACCTAATTCTAGGGAATGTAGCCGGGCAAGTGGTAGAAGTGTTAGTAGGAGAGCATTTTGGTGACAGTGACCATAATTCGGTGAGATTTAATGTAGTCATGGAGAAGGACAAAGATGGACCGGAAATAAAGGTTCTAAATTGGGGGAAGGCCGATTTTAATATGATAAGGCAGGATCTGGCCAAAGTGGACTGGGATCAGCTACTTGTAGGAAAATCCACATCAGAGCAGTGGGAGTCTTTCAGAAAGGAAATAGAGAGAGTACAACGGCAACATGTTCCCGTAAAGGTCAAGGGTGGGACCAACAAGCCCAGGGAACCCTGGATGTCAAGGGATATACAAGAATGGATTAGGAAAAAAAGGGAGGCTTTTGGCAGATACAAAGGACTAAAAACAGTGGAAGCCCTAGAGGAGTATAAAAAGTGCAGGGGGGTACTTAAAAAAGAAATGAGGAGAGCGAAGAGGGGGCATGAAATAACACTGGCGGGCAAAATAAAGGAAAATCCTAAGGTGTTTTATAAGTATATTAAGGGCAAGAGGATAACCAGGGAAAGAGTAGGGCCCATTAGAGACCAAAGTGGCAATCTGTGTGTAGAGCCAGAAGATGTAGGTGGGGTTTTAAATGAATATTTTGCATCTGTGTTCACTATGGAGAAGGACGATGTAGGCATAGAAATCAGACAGGGGGATTGTGATATATTGGAACAAATTAGTATTGAGAGGGAGGAGGTACTAGCGGTTTTAGCGGGCTTAAAAGTGGATAAATCCCCAGGCCCAGACGAGATGTATCCCAGGCTGCTGTGTGAGGCGAGGGAGGAGATTTGAGGGGCTCTGACACAAATTTTCACAACATCTCTGGCCACAGGGGAGGTGCCAGAAGACTGGAGAACAGCTAACGTAGTACCATTATTCAAGAAGGGTAGTAGGGATAAACCAGGGAATTATAGGCCAGTGAGCCTAACATCAGTGGTAGGGAAATTATTGGAAAAAATTCTGAGGGACAGAATTAGTCTCCACTTGGAGAGGCAAGGATTAATCAAGGATAGTCAGCATGGCTTTGTCAGGGGGAGATCATGTCTGACCAATTTGATTGAATTTTTCGAGGGGGTGACTAGGTGTGTGGATGAGGGTAGTGCAGTTGATGTAGTCTACATAGACTTCAGTAAGGCTTTTGACAAAGTCCCACATGGGAGACTGGTCAAGAAGGTAAGAGCCCATGGGATCCAGGGCAACTTGGCACATTGGATCCAAAATTGGCTTAGTGGCAGGAGGCAGAGGGTGATGGTCGAAAGTTGTTTTTGTGACTGGAAGCCTGTGTCCAGTGGTGTACCGCAGGGATCGGTGCTGGGTCCTTTGCTGTTTGTAGTGTACATTAATGATTTAGATATGAATGTAGGAGGTATGATCAGTAAGTTCGCAGATGACACGAAAATTGGTGGGGTGGTAAATAGCGAGGAGGGAAGCCTCAGGCTACAGGACAATATAGACGGGTTGGTCAGATGGGCAGAACAGTGGCAAATGGAATTTAACCCTGAAAAGTGTGAGGTGATGCATTTTGGGAGGACTAACAAGGCAAGGGAATACACAATGAATGGTAGGACCCTAGGAAGGACAGAAGATCAGAGGGACCTTGGTGTGCATGTACATAGATCCCTGAAGGCAGCAGGACAGGTAGATAAGGTGGTTAAAAAGGCATATGGGATACTTGCCTTCATTAGCCGAGGCATAGAATATAAGAGCAGGGAGGTTATGATGGAGCTGTACAAAACACTAGTTAGGCCACAGCTGGAATATTGTGTGCAGTTCTGGTCGCCACACTATAGGAAGGATGTGATTGCATTGGACAGGGTGCAGAGGAGATTCACCAGGATGTTACCTGGGCTGGAGTGCTTCAGCTATGAAGGGAGACTGGACAAGCTGGGGTTGTTTTCCTTAGAGCAGAGAAGGCTGAGGGGGGACCTGATTGAGGTGTGCCAAATTATGAGGGGCATAGATAGGGTAGATAGAAAGGAACTTTTCCCCTTAGTAGAGGGGTCAATAACAAGGGGGCATAGTTTCAAGGTAAGGGGCAGGAGGTTTAGAGGGGATTTTTCACCCAGAGGGTGGTTGGAATCTGGAACTCACTGCCTGAAAGGGTGGTAGAGGCAGGAACCCACAACATTCAAGAAGCATTTAGATGAGCACTTGAAACGCCATAGCATACAAGGCTACGGACCAAGTGCTGGAAAATGGGATTAGAATAGACAGGTCTTGATGGCCGGCGCGGACACGATGGGCCGAAGGGCCTCTTTCTGTGCTGTATAACTCTATGGGGTAGAAATTAGGTCGCGCCCCATTTGGGGCGCAAATATCGTCTGGACGCAAATATTAGCGCCTGGCGCTAATTATCGGCACTGACTGGAAACTTCACTTTTACTGCCCCGGGAGGTGAGTGGAGCGCTAAAGCAGGCGCTGCACACCTGTCTTAAGGCGCAAAGGCCAAGGAGTGAGGCGCTAACTCAGAGCGCTGGCGAAGCCCATGTAATGTCAGTCAGCAATGGAACACACACACAATGGCACGGGCCAGTTCTTAAAGGGGATGGTTAATCTTGCTTTCCATCCACATCCTGTTCATTGCAGCCTTGAATCTCGGCCTGGAGAGACTTGCACATCAAATGTGCTGGAAAGAACAATGGAGAGTACCATCAAAGAGCTCAGAGTGCAGCTCCCACAGTCTCTGCTAAATCGATACAAGGAATGGCAAATCAAAATGAACCTGCAAAGTGCTGCTCAGTACCCAAAACTCCTTCACACAACGTTGAATCTCTCCAGAAGTCTCTCCCTCTCTCTCTCAGAATGCGTAGTTCAAAAATGCCACCAACAATAAAAGACAGGAAGAGGCCCCCTTTAAATAGCGCCTCCCCCAGCCCCACAGCGATTGATAGCGTTCCAGTCTTCTGGTCGTTGGATGCGCCAGGCGGTAAGGCAGGGGGCGCCACTCAATTTCCGCTCCGGGGCGCCACAAGGGCGTTGCACCATGGAATGACGTCACAATCTGCGCGCGCAGGTGGTCGCAGCGGTAAGTTTTAGCGCCGCCGCACAATCTCAAGTTAAGTTCTCGAGCGGCGCAAACATCGCTGCGCCCGGGCGTTAGCGGCTTTGCGCCCCATTAGCGCCCTCTTAAGGCGCTAACGGGAGGCGCAACCAACTGAATTTTTACCCCTATGACTCTAAGACACTGCTGTTACACCATGTGACCCATATCACACTGCTGTTACACCATGTGACCATATCACAGTGCTGTTACACCATGTGACCCATATCACAGTGTTGTTACACCATGTGACCCATATCACGGTGATGTTACACCATGTGACCCATATCACGGTGATGTTACACCATGTGACCCATATCACAGTGTTGTTACACCATGTGACCCATATCACACTGCTGTTACACCATGTGACCATATCACACTGCTGTTACACCATGTGACCATATCACACTGCTGTTACACCATGTGACCCATATCACGGTGCTGTTACACCACGTGACCCATATCACACTGCTGTTGCACCATGTGACCCATATCACGATGCTGTTACACCATGTGACCCATATCACAGTGTTGTTACACCATGTGACCCATATCACACTGCTGTTGCACCATGTGACCCATATCACGGTGCTGTTACACCATGTGACCCATATCACACTGCTGTTGCACCATGTGACCCATATCACGGTGCTGTTACACCATGTGACCCATATCACGGTGCTGTTACACCACGTGAACCATATCACGGTGCTGTTACACAATGTGACCCATATCACACTGCTGTTACACCATGTGACCCATATCACACTGCTGTTACACCATGTGACCCATATCACACTGCTGTTACACCATGTGACCCATATCACACTGCTGTTACACCATGTGACCCATATCACACTGCTGTTACACCATGTGACCCATATCACACTGCTGTTACACCATGTGACCCATATCACAGTGCTGTTACACCATGTGACCCATATCACACTGCTGTTACACCATGTGACCCATATCACAGTGCTGTTACACCATGTGGCCATATCACAGTGCTGTTACACCATGTGACCATATCACAGTGCTTATTATACCACATCATCAGGACTTGGAGTCTCATTTTATGGAGCAATGCATTTTGCAAAATTTTAATCTGGATTCCTAAAGTGAAATTAGCAATATTCCAATCACTAACACAATGTGTGGCAGATGTGACAGACTAACAAGGGGAAATAAAGTCCCAAATCCCATAGCAGTATTAGCGGGAGGGAAGAATTGTTTAGTCATGATGCTCTGGCCTTCATGGTGTGGGGCAGGCTGGGTGGACCAGCTGGTCTGTCTCAGTTTAATGACTCCATCTGATGTCTTGGTGTGTGAGAGCCTTCAAACACACTCCTTTGGCTCTTCTTTCCTGTATATAAGTGGAGTGAAACTGCCCCATTCACATTTCCCCTCCAAGTTAATGCTCAGGTTTTGCTATTTAAATGAATGGAACAGTAGGTGGTGCTGGGTGACTGTTTGCCAGTCGCACTCACTTCCTCAATGTAACTAGTTTAACACTGGCACGCCCCAGGCTGTTTATAATGACTTGTAAATTAGGCATAAATTATTGTTTTTAACTGCAATACATGCAGTTATTAAAGACAAATGGAGCATGTATCTCATTCTGAGTCAGCTGACAGATTGGTGTTGTGACACTCACTGCATCAGTAACATGCTTGTTACTAAAATAGTTTCCAATGGCAACACGATAGAGAGGAGAAAACAACAATGAATGGATAATACAAGAGGAGCACGGAACTCGTGATAGTTCAGATCCGAGTGGATTCAGTGCTACATCCACCACATCACCATGGAGAGGCTTTCTGTTTGTATAAACTATTTCTCAGACTCATTTTGTCCTGCGAGGTATGACTGCCGGTGAATGGAATTTTACTCCATCCCCTCCCTTTCCAACCAGTCAAGGCATCAAGCGCTTGCCCAGGCTAAAAAGTACTGTTGCCGATATTAGAAACCGTACACTTAACGCTTTCACATTACATTTCTGCTCCAGCTGTTTTAGCGGAGTTGTTAACCTATTTAACACTTGCATTAGAAGAAGCACTGGTCTTATTATATCACCAATTTATAGGCTATAGAGTTCAGTTACTCACTAATATTGTGTTGAGGGCCACAATCTCAATAAATGTAGATCCATCCACCCATCTATCTATTGCAGCAGGGTGAATGAGGGCTCTGGTCCTCGAGTAAGGGCAGAACCTCCCCTTTAAAGATAATTGCACCTGGAGTGGAAAGCGACTATCCCCAGCCAGGTGAACATAAAAGAGGAGGTTCAGGGGAAGTAAGGGGGGTTCAGTGAGGTTGAGAGGGGCTCAGACAGAGAAGAGCAAGTGAGTGAGTGAGTGGAGACTGAGCCATCTATCATCTATCCATTCATCCATCTACCTCTTCCAGCAAGGTCCTAGAGCTGACAGACATGAATGCAGCCTCAAAGACACGTGGAGCAGGTGTCTATCAAGGAGCCACGCATGAAGGGCTAGTGGGTTAGAAGTGCCCTCTCTCCCCCCATAATAATTACCACTGCGACACAGCTAATGTAACTGTGCCTCAAGAAGGTGTCAAAACCCAAAGCTCAGAGAAGCACCTTTTATTGTACCAGTGTAACATTTCTATTTCCCACACTTCTATTACATCATCTCTCAAACAGAGTGGCCCATTTGTGCTAAATTCCAGGCCCCTCTATGGTGTGAATTTGTTTCAGTTTTGAGTTATGACTGGTCTAAGTTGTGCCTCTTTGGGCTCTTTGTTTTGTCAATGGGAGCAGCCTCTTTTCCAGTCATTTGAGATTACATAGGATTACATAGGATATATGGCAGCCCACTTGATCAGCACCCCATCCACCACCTTAAACATTCACTCCGGTAGAGGGAACAAAATCACCCCAGCAAATCCCTACATAGAAACTGAGTAACCTATATTAGAATTGTAATTACATAGGATTACATAGGATATACAGCACAGAAACAGGCCATTCGGCCCAACCAGTCCATGCCGGCGTTTATGCTCCACTTGAGCCTCCTCCCTTTTTCCTCATCCAACTCTAACAGCATAACCCCTATTTCCTTCTCCCCCATATGCTTTTCTAGCCTCCCCTTAAATGCACCGATACTATTCGCTTCAACCACTCCCTGTGGTAGCGAGTTTCACATTCTCACCATTTGCTGGGTAAAGAAGTTTCTTCTGAATTCCCTATTGGATTTCTTGGTGACTATCTTATATTGATGGATTCTAGTGTTGCTCTTCCCCACAGGTGGAAACACTCTCTCTGTATCCACTCTATCAAAACCTTTCATAATTTTAAAGACCTCTATTAGGTCACCCCTCAACCTTCTCTTTTCAAGAGAAAAGAGACCCAAGCCTGTTCATCCTTTCCTGATAGGTATAACCTCGCATTTCTGGTATCATCCTTGTAAATCTTTTTTGCACCCTCTCCAGTGCCTCTATATCCTTTTTATAATATGGCGACCAGAACTGTACACAGTACTCCAAGTGTTCAAGGTTCGATACAAGAACTTCTCTACTTTTCAATTCTATCCCTCTAGAAATAAACCCTAGTGCTCGGTTTGCTATTTTATGGCCTTATTAACCTGCGTCGCTATTTTTAGTGATTTGTGTATTTGTACTCCGAGATCCCTTTGCTCTTCAACCCCATTTAGATTCGTATTTTCCAAGTAATATGTGACCTATTTATTTTTCTTACCAAAATGTGTTGAAATTCATTTGCCAACTAAATGCCAATTCTGCAAGTTTATTAATGTCCTCCTGTAATTTGTTGCAGTCCTCCTCAGTATTGACTATCCCCCCCAATTTGGTGTCATCCACAAATTTAGAAATTGTGATTTTGATTCCAAAGTCTAAATCGTTAATATAAATTGTGAACAACAGTGGTCCCAGCACCGATCCTTGTGGGGCCCCACTTCCCACCTTCTGCCACTCTGAATAGCTACCCTTTACCCCTACTCTCGGCTTTCTGTCCTGAAGCCAGCTAGCTATCCATTCTGCTACTTGTCCCCTGATTCCGCATTCTCTGACAGAAAGTGGAACTTGCTACCACATGGAGTAGTTGAGGCAAATAGCATTGATGCATTTAAGGGGAAGCTAGATAAGTACCTGAGGGAGAGAGGACTAGAAGGATATGCTGATAGGGGGAGATGAAGAGGGGTGAGAGGAGGCTCATATGGAGCATAAACACCGGCATAGACCAGTTGGGCCAAATGGTCTGTTTCTGTGCTGTAAATTCTATGCATTTCTATGTATCACACATTTTACAATGGTATTCCAGTGGGAAATATGTACAACCATAATTGACTGAAGTTATGCTGTGACTGTGCTCTGCACTGGCCAGATCATGCTTGGAGTACTGTATACAGTAATGGTCGCTGCACAACATAAGGGATGTGCAAGCATGAGAGAGGTTGCAGAAAAGATCAACACATGTAAGAGAGGTGACCTATGAGAAAAAGGTAAAAAAAAGCTCAGTTTCTACAGTCTAAATAGAAGATATAGAAAATGTTTAATGGCTTAGATAAGGAAATCCCTGAATATTACTTTAAGGCAGATAGTAGGACAAGAGGCAATAAACATAAACTAGTGAAGAAACTTAGAATAGGTATGCAGAAGGATCTTCTTAACACAACTGGAATTGTCTGTCAGGATAGTAGAAATGTGCTTCTGGAATTTCCATGGGGATTCTCCCAATCTCCCACCGTAACTCTGATGGACCCTGGAGAAATGCATCAATTTAAGCCATTTCTATGGGGTTTCTTTCCAATCTCCCACCAAAGTTACGGTGGGAAATTGGGGAAAAATACCCATACGGAAATTCTACCCTGTGGACTTTAGGGTCATTCGAATACGGCTGGATACGAGACTGGAGAATTCGGGCAATAGTGAAGGGATAATTACTAGTCCTAGCTCCTTTAGGGCTACCCCAGATCAGGCGTATTCCTCAGATGTTCACTTTCAAAGTTTGAGGTTGCCGAATCCTAAAGACGCTTAATTGGGTCTAAAGGTCCAGACTATCTCTCCCTAAAGGAAAGGAACAACCTGAAAATGTTACCGTCCTCCAGATAGCACTTTTAATAAGTTTAGCTAGACTGTAACGTTCCGGATATTATGAGGGTCTGGAAAACTCTCCCAGAATTCTGCAACTCCTCTCCAAAGAGTGTACAGAGATTGAGTTCGCGAGTTTGATACAGAAGTCTTATGTGAGACAATTCTAAAAAATATCGATTTATTAAAGAACCGACATGTAATTTACAGTTGGTGAGTCAATCACAACATTAAGAGTTCCAAAAAGAGAAAGCTTTACAATCATATTATCAGAGATCCTTACTCTCAAATCTTAACTTCGCTACAGTTTTACAGTTCTTAAAGTTCTATTCAGGATATCCACCAAAATCAAATACAGTACCTTTGATCCCCGAGGTACAAAGAGTTGTAGACTTACAGAGCTGCCTCTGATGCCTGAGAATCGCTTTGCCCCTTTACAGCGAATCTACTATCCCATTTGAGAGTTCAATATTTATACCCTTTTCCAGTGATATCTCCTTTAAGGTTTCCTGCTGATGTAAGCTAATTATCTCTAGTCATTTTTCTGCTGACTTCTGCAATTCTTACAGTCACCTCAGCTGGTAGCATTACAGAATCGTGTCTCTCCTCTAGGTGTTCTAAGTTTATCATAAAAAACGGTGTAACAGCAGGTGCATTTTTTACTTGATGTCATTTTTACGAAGGCAGAAGTTTGTGCTTCTTTACGAAGTGTAAATTAGAACACCTTAGCCAGGGTGAACTATTGTTGTTCCCAAAGATTCAGACTGTCGGGAGCCTTTTACCTTCTGTTTCAATAAAGTTATTGATTCAGTGTCAACAACTATCTTATCTCTATAGCCAGAATGCTACCACAGCTTTTCATAATTAGGTTTCTAGATTTCCAAACCCAGTTTGTCATGTTTTAATAAGGCCAGAATTCTTTCATAGAATGGTGTATTTTTCTGAATAGGTTTTATGGCTTATTCCTTCACACTAGACGGATGAGCATCAGTGAACCAAAGGGGCCTATCCTTCTCCTTGACTTTTCTTACGTGCATTATAAACACGATTGCTGGGAGTTTCCTCGGGGGGGGGGTTTCCCTAATCGGTCACCATAACTCTGGCAGAAACACCAGATAAACCATGTAAACGGTGATTGCTCTGATCAGCTGTCAAAGTCACGGTGGCCGATCAGGAGAACCCACAAGGACTCCATTCTGGAGGAGCAAGAGTCTTAATTGCCACTTTGTGCAGTGGTAACATCACGTGTTAGTGATTCGATGATGCCCAAGGACACACATGATATTTTTACCATGCTAGTGATACCATTGCATCATGTATGATCTCAACACATCACAGGCCTCAGAATGGAAGAGAGGAAAAAAAGTGTCAGTCATGATGTTCACAATGTTTACTAGCTTGGTGTCAGCCATGGTAGCACTCGCGCCTCTGAGTGAGGACGTTGTAGGACAGAGATGAGCGAGTTTCACTGTACAGCAGGCCATGTTACAGATACACTGGTCATGTTTGATTCTGATACCCAGTATAAATACATATTCCATTTCCCCAAACCGATATCCCACTGCTCTTCCTCTTCCCCTTGGATTACGCAGAGGTTTTGAGGAATTTGAAAAGACTGCAAGTCAAGTGAGGAACCAACAAATTCCTCCATGACCTGCTCCTTTGCTGCTTCACAACGATTGAATTGCAAGCGATCAGTGAGGACAGATGAAAACCTTACTGTCACAGGATAAAATGAAAGAGCATTCACAGGACTGAAGCTTACCAGTTCGCCGAGAGAATCTTCCCAGAGAATCTTATCGTATCTCCACGCATTTTGGGTTGTAGCAGCAGAGAGCTAAAGAAAATCCATTTTCCGATGTCTAGACACCAATCCTGAAATTATAAAAAGAAACACGTTTTGCAGACTTGCTGGTGAGTTCAAAGGATACAACAAGCCTGAAAAAATAAACTGGGTGTCCATCTCTTTGTAATAAAGGTGTTATTGGAGCTCAATTTCACCAGGAGTGATATATTGGACGGCAGAAAATAAGTCTGGATGGTTAAGGTCGTATGTTGAATTTAGGCCAGCATTTGCACAAGTGAATGTACACCCACTATGGATAGATGCTTGGCTTTTATCAAATGGCCCAATATATCTAGCAGCCTGTGAAGATACAGGCCCAAAGTCTGTGTGAGACTTAGTCATGTTATGACTGTACATTATTTTGTTTGGGGGAAACATTCGCTTGGTTAGCGCCTCCCATTAGCACCTCGGGGGAGAGCACTAACGGGGCGCTAGGAACTTAGCGCCCGAGCGCGGCGATTTTAGCGCCGCTCGTGAAATTGACCAGTTGTCTTGCGGCGGCGCTAAATACTAACGCCACGATCTCCTGCGCCCGCAGATTGTGATGTCAGTCAAGTGTGCAACGCCCCGGTAGCGCCCCAGACCGGATATTGAGTCGCGCCCCCTGCCTTAACGCCTGCCGCTAGGAACGACAGGTAGAGGGGAACGTTTTCAAGTCGGGAAGGGGCTGGGGGAGCGCTGTTTAAAGGTGGGCACTTCCTGCCTTTTCTTGTCAGCAAAAGTTTTGGTTTTAACGCTGTCCTAAGGAGTTGAGGCCCTCAGCATCACTTTTGAGGTTCCTAAGCGCCGAGCTCTTTCCCTGGGCCGATCCATTAGTGCTTCCAACACAATTGCTTTTGAGGTCTCTCCAGGCCGAGATTCAAGGCTGCAATGAGCAGGGTGTGGCTGGCCAGCAAGATGGCCCCTCCCCTTTATAAACTGGACGGCGCCAGTCTGTCTGGCTTCCATGGTAACGGACATCGCCTGAGCTTCGGTAGCGTTCTGAGGTAGCGCCTCGCTCCCTGACGTTTGCGCCTTAAGAGAAGTGTGTAGCGCCTAATTTAGTGCTCAAATCACCTCCAGGGTCGATAGAGGCGAATTTTGCAGTCGGAGGCGATAATTAGCGCCGGGCACTAAACTTTGCGCCCGGTCGATATTAGCGCCCCAAAATGGGCGGTACCGAATTTTTCCCCCTTTAACTTTTATCAGTTTTTTTTAAGCCACTCTTGGTTCCCTTGGTGTGTGTGTGTAACACCTCTCAATGAACTGTGTTAACTCCACAGTCAAGGATGCCCGAGGGGAGATTACGGCCTGGAGCTCACTCTCAGCTATCCATTGTTTTATAATGCATACCATAGAGTTGGTGACTGCAGCTTCCCTTTAACAGAGCTGGTCACGGTGGACGTGAGTTAGCGGGACAACCCTCGTGCTCGACATGTGATGTTCTCAATAACAGATCAACAATTGCAATACAAAGACGGCGGGATTTTTGAATGCTACACTCTGGTTGGTTATTCAATAACACAGTCAGTGTGTGTTGTAAAGATATAGATGTAGAATCATTACTGTCATTTTTTTCTTGCATCCAACTGCAGTTTGTATCTTGTTAATTCAGTAATAGTAACATTATAATTGTTAATCCTCTTGCATGAACATAAACACATGTTAAACGAATGGATTACACGGGCACCAGGATTCCACACGGGCTCCATTTGTCCACATGGGCACCAAGAGTCTACATGGGCACCAAGAGTCTACATGGGCACCAAGAGTCTACATGGGCACCAAGAGTCTACATGGGCACCAAGAGTCTACACGGGCTCCATTTGTCCACATGGGCACCAGTTGTCCAACAACAACTTGTATTTATATAGCGCCTTTAACGTAGTAAAATGTCCCAAGGCGCTGCACAGGAGTATTTTAAGACAAAAAATTTAACACCGAGCCACAGAAGGATAAATTAGGGCAGGTGAACAAAAGCTTGGTCAAAGAGGAAGGTTTTAAGGAGCGTCTTAAAGGAGGAGAGAGAGGTAGAGAGACGGAAAGGTTTAGGCAGGGAATTCCAGAGATTAGGGCCTAGGCAACAGAAGGCACGGCCACCAATGGTTGAGCGATTATAATCAGGGATGCTCAAGAGGACAGAATTAGAGGAACGCAAATATCTCAGGGGGTTGTGGGGCTGAAGGAGATTACAGCGATGGGGTGGGGCGAGGCCATGGAGGGATTTGAAAACAAGGATGAGAATTTTGAAATCAAGGCGCTGCTTAACCGGGAGCCAATGTAGGTCAGCGAGCACAGGGGAGATGGGCGAACGAGACTTGGTGCGAGTTAGGACACGGGCAGCTGAGTTTTACGTAGGGTGGAATGTGGGAGGCCACCCAGGAGTGCTTGGAATCGTTAAGTCTAGAGGTAACAAAGGCATGGATGAGGGTTTCAGCAGCGGATGAGCTGAGGCAAGGGCGGAGACGGGCAATGTTACGGAGGTGGAAGTAGGCGGTCTTTGTTATGCTGCGGATATGTGGTCGGAAGCTCATTTCAGGGTCAAATATGACACCAAGGTTGCGAACAGTGTGATTCAGCCTCAGACAGATGTTGGGGAGAGGGATGGAGTCAATGGCTATGGAACGGAGTTTGTGGCGGGGAAAGAAAACAATGGCTTTGGTCTTCCCAATATTTAATTGGAGAAAAGTTTTGCTCATCCAGAACTGTATGTCGGACAAGCAGTCTGACAATTTAGAGACTGTGGAGGGGTCGAGAGAAGAGGTAGTGAGGTAGAGCTGGGTGTCGTCAGCGTACATGTGGAAACTGATGCTGTGTTTTCAGATGATGTCGCTAAGGGGCAACATGTAGATGAGAAATAGGAGAGGGCCAAGGATAGATCCTTGGGGGACACCAGAGGTAATGATGCGGGAGCGGGAAGAGAAGCTGTTGCAGGTAATTCTCTGGCTACGATTAGATAGATAAGAATGGAACCAGGTGCGTGCAGTCCCACCCAGCTGGAAGAAGGTAGAGAGGCATTGGAGAAGGATGGAGTGGTCAACCGTGTCAAAAGCTGCAGACAAGTTAAGAAGAACAAGTCCACACGGGCACCAGGAGTCCATACGGAATCCAACAGCTCCTCCGCAGAGCCGAGCCAGCAGTTCCGATCTAAGGGGGAGGGCCAGGCCGACTTGGCGGGGGGGGGGTGCTGTGGAAGGTAAGTAAGTGGGTGGCAGCGGTTTCTGGTGAAGACAGAGTTTTGACCCCCCCAAAAAAGGCTCGGAAAAGCACACAGCAGCCATTTCCTTGCAGCCTCCAGCGATCCCTGTAAGGGACACTGGTTTGGCTGTGATCCCACTGTAGTGGGCGGAGCTTGCAGTGTGGGCACTACCCATCAAAATTGTATCGTAGATCCTATGTATGTCATAACAATGTGGAAAACTGCCCAGGTCTGAGTTGTCCACAAAAAGTAGGACAAATCCAATCCGGCCAATTACTGCCCCATCAGTCATAAGCAAAGTGATGGAAGGTGTCATAAGAACATAAGAAATAGGAGCAGGAGTCGGCCATTTGGCCTTCGAGCCTGCTCTGCCATTCAATAAGATCATGGCTGATCTTCTACCTCTTCTCCACTTTCCTGAACTATCCCCATATCCCTTGATTCCCTTCATATTCAAAAATTTATCGATCTCTGTCTTGAATATACTCAATGACTGAGCCTCCACAGCCCTCTGGGGTAGAGAATTCCAAAGATTCATCACCCTCTGAGTGAAGAAAATTCTCCTCATCTCAGTCCTAAATGGCCGATGACTTATTCTGAGATTCTGACTCCTGGTTCTAGACTTCCCAGCCAGTGGAACCATCCTCCCTATATCTACCCTGTCAAGCCCTATAAGAATTTTGTATGTTTCAATGAGATCACCTCTCATTCTTCTGAACTCTAGAGAATATAGGCCTAGTTGACTCAATCTGTCCTCATAGGACAATCCCCCCATACCAGGAACCAGTCTGGTGAACCTTCGTTGCACTCCCTCTATGGCAAGTATATCCTTCCTTAGGTAAGGAGACCAAAACTGTACACAATACTCCAGGTGTAGTCTCACCAGGGCCCTTTGTAATTGCAGTAAGATCCCTATATAATTGCAGTAACAGTGCTATGAAGCGGCACTTACTCACCAATAACCTGCTCACCGATGCTCAGTTTTGGTTTCACCAGGAGCACTCGGCTCCCGACCTCATTACAGCCTTGGTTCAAACATGGACAAAAGAGCTGAATTCTAGAGGTGAGGTGAGAGTGACTGCCCTTGACATCAAGGCAGCATTTGACTGAGTGTGGCATCAAGGAGCCCTAGTAAAATTGAAGTCAATCGGAATCAGGGGAAAACTCTCCATGGCTGGAGTCTTACCTAGCGCAAAGGAAGATGGTTGTGGTTGTTGGAGGTCAATCATCTCAGCCGCAGGACATCGCTGCAGGAGTTCCTCAGGGCAGTGCCCTGGGCCCAACCATCTTCAACTACTTCAAGAATGATCTTCCCTCCATCATAAGGTCAGAAGTGTGGATGTTCGCTGATGATTGCGTAGTGTTCAGTTCCATTCGCAACTCCTCCGATAATGAAGCAGTCCATGCCCACATGCAGCAAGACCTGGATGACATTCAGGCTTGGACTGATAAGTGGCTAGTAACATTCGCGGCAAACAAGTGCCAGGCAATGACTGTCTCCAATAAGCAAGAGTCTAAGCACCGCCCCTTGACATTCAATGGCATTACCATCACCGAATCCTCCACCATCAACATCCTGGGGGTCACTATTGACCAGAAACTTAACTGGACCAGCCACATAAATAATGTGGCCACAAGAGCAGGTCAGAGGCTGGGTATTCTGTGGTGAGTGTCTCACCTCCTGACTCCGCAAAGCCTTTCCACCATCTACAAGGCACAAGTCAGGAGTGTGATGGAATACCCTCCACTTGCCTGGATGAGTGCAGCTCCAACAGCACTCAAGAAACCCAACACCAGCCAGGACAAAGCAGCCCACTTGATCAGTACCCCATCCACCACCTTAAACATTCACTCCGGTAGAGGGAACAAAATCACCCCAGCAAATCCCTACATAGAAACTGAGTAACCTATATTAGAATCGTAATTACATAGGATTACATAGGATATACGTCATAGAAACAGGCCATTCAGCCCAACCAGTCCATGCTGGCATTTATGCTCCACTCGAGCCTCCTCCCGTCTTTCCTCATCTAACTCTATCTGCATAGCCCTCTATTCCCTTCTCCCTCATGTGCTTATCTAACTGCCCCTTAAATGCATCTATACTATTCACTTCAACCATTCCCTGTGGCAGCGAGTTCCACTTTTCACCACTCTCTGGGTAAAGAAGTGTCTTCTGAATTCCCTATTTGATTTATTGGTGACTATCTTCTATTGATGGCCTCTAGTTTTGCTCTTTCCCACAAGTGGAAACACTCTTATTTTCTAAGTAATATGTGACCTCCCTATTTTTCTTACCAAAATGTAATACCTCACATTTATCTGTGTTGAATTTCATTTGCCAATTATATGCCCATTCTGCAAGTTTATTAATGTTGTCTTGTCATTTGTTGCAGTCCTCCTCAGTATTGACTATCCCCCCCAATTTGGTGTCATCCACAAATTTAGAAATTGTGTTTTTGATTCCAAGGTCTAAATCGTTAATGTAAATTGTGAACAACAGTGGTCCCAGCACTGATCCTTGTGGAACACCACTTCCCATCTTCTACCATTCTGAAAAGCTACCCTTTACCCCTACTCTCTGCTTTCTGTCTTGATGCCAGCTAGCTATCCATTCTGTTACTTGCTCCCTGACTCCGCATTTTCTGACCTTATTCATTAGTCTATTATGTGATACCTTATCGAAGGACTTTTGAAAATCTAGATAAATTACATCTACTGCATTACCCTTGTCTACTCTCTCTGCTACCTCTTCAAAAAATTCAATTAGGTTGGTCAAGCAAGACTTTCCCTTTTGAAATCTATGCTGACTATTTATTATTATATTTTTGGTTTCTAGATGTTCTTCCATTTTCTCCTTTAGTAGGGATTCCGTTATTTTTCCTACCTCGGATGTTAAGCTGACTGGTCTATAGTTCCCTGGACATGTTCTATTGAAGGGATAATTACTAGTCCTAGCCCCTTTCGGGCTACCCCGGATCAGGCGTATTCCCCAGACGTTCACTTTCAACTAAAGTTAGAGGTAGCCGAATCCTAAAAACGCTTAATTGGGTCTAAAGGTCCAGACTATCTCTCCCTAAAGGAAAGGAACAACCTGAAGATGTTACCATCCTCCAGATAGCACTTTTAATAAGTTTAGCTAGACTGTAACGTTCCGGATATTATGAGGGTCCGGAAAACTTCCCCAGAATTCTGCAACTCCTCACCAAAGAGCGTACAGAGATTGAGTTTGCGAGTTTGATACAGAAGTACTATGTGAGACAATTCTAAAAATATATAGATTTATTAAAGAACCGACATGTAATTTACAGTTGGTGATTCAATTGCAACTTTAACAATTCCAAAAACAGAAATCTTACAATTCTATTATCAGAGATCCTTATTCTCAAATCTTAACTTCGCTAGTTTTACAGTTCTTAGTTTATTCTAGGATATCCACCAAAATCAAATACAAGTACCTTGATCCCTGAGATACAAAGAGTTGTAGACTTACAGAGCTTGCCTCTGAAGCTGAGAATCGCTTTGCCCCTTTACAGCGAGACTATCATCCCATTTGAAAGTTCAATTTTTATACCCTTTCTCAGTGGTATTTCCTTTGAAGTTTTCTGCTGATGTAAGCTAATTATCTCTAGTCATTTTTCTGCTGACTTCTTCTATTCTTACTGTCAGTTCGGCTGGTAGCATTAAGAATTATGTCTCTCCTTTAGGTGTTCGAAGCTTATCATAAAAACGATGTGGAGCAAATGCATCTATTTGATGTCATTCTTACCAAGGTCTTCTATGCAATTCTTAAGTCACCTCAGCTGGTTGCAACACAGAATCGTGTCTCCTAGGTGTTCCAAGTTCAACACAAAAACAATGTGATGGCTGGTGCCTCCCCCATTTGATGCCATTCCCACAAAGGCATATGTTTCTTCTTCTTTTATGTGGTTGTTTACAAAGTGTACTTTAAAACACCTTAACTGGGTGTACCATTGTGCTCTTTCCAAAGCTTCAGACTTTCAGGAACCTCCAACCTCCTGTTTCAATAAGGCTATTGATTCAGTGTCAACAACTTATCTTATCTCAATAGCCTGTATGCTGTTTACAGCTTCTCCATTGTTAGGCTTTTAGATTTTCAAGCCCAGTTTGTCTTGTTACAAAGGCTAGAATTATTTTCATAGAATGGTGTATTTTTCTGAATATGGCGTATTCCTTCACACTATCTTCCTTCTTAAATATAGATATTACATTAGCTATCCACCAGTCCTCTGGCACTATACCTTTTTCTAATGAATTATTAAATATGCGTAGTAATGCCTCTGCTATCTCTTCCCTAGATTCTTTTAAGATGCGTGGATGTAATCCGTCCACACCAGGGATTTTATCCTCTTTGAGTTTCATTAGTTTATTTAATATATCATTTTATTTTAAATGCAATTATCTCATTACTAAACTCATCATCCGATGTCATCTCCACCTGTTCTATCTCCCTGGTAAATACTGAAGCAAAGTAATTATTTAATATCTCTGTCATCTCGCTATCGCTGCCTGTGGTATTATCCTGTCCATCCCTTAGTGGCCATATTTCCATCCCAACCTTCCTATTTTTATTTAGGCGCCTGTAAAATATTTTACTATTTTGTATAATGTTCCTTGATAATTTAATTTCATAGTTCCTCTTTGCCTTCCTAATTGTTTATTTGACTTTTCTCCTAATCTCTTCATATTCCCCCTTATCATGCTCTCCCCTGCTGTCCATGTACTTAATGTATGCCTTTTTCCTTACCCTCAATTTTTCCCTTATGGCTTTATTCATTCATGGTGTCTCATTAGTATTTAGCTTGTTCTTGTTTTTTAGTGGAATATATTTTTCTTGGACTCTGTTGAACACTATTTTAATCTTTCCCATTGCTGTTCTATGTCACTGTTTGCCAATATTATTGTCCATTTTATTTTCCCAAGTTCTATTTTCAGCCCCTCAAAATCAGCTTTTCTCCAATCTATTACCCTGGTCTTGCTCAATTATTATCTTAAAGCATATTATATTATGGTCACTATTGCCTAGATGTTCCCCAATTTTGCTTCTCTTATCTGCTCTGGTTCATTCCCCATTACTAGATCCAATAGCGAATCCTCCCTTGTTGGGCTTTTTACATATTGGGTTAGAAAGGAGTCCTGTACACATTGTAGGAACTCCATTCCCTCATCCCCTTTACCTACCTCTTCTGTCCAATTAATATCTGGGCAGTTGAAATCCCCCATGATTATTATTCTATGTTTTTTTACTCATTCCCCTAATTTGTTTGCACATTTCTTCCTCCACCTCCCTTCTACTATTAGGTGGTCTGTAGACTACCCCTATTGGTCTGATTGATCCTCTAATGGGCCATATATTCTGATCACTGCGGGTGTGTACGCGCTGTGTACGCACCTGTAGGGACATCAGAAATGCCGGTTTCAGGCATGCACAGCGCATGCGCTGAAAACCGGCATTTCCGATCTGTCAAGAATGCTCTTGACAGATCAGATGCCTGCCCTGGAGAAGGGCCTCTGCGGGCGGATAGTTCTGCTTTCTGGAGACCCTCCACCCGCAGAAAACCCTTAGAATTCTTATGCCTGGTAAAAGCAGGCGTAAGGCCTGTTTTTACCAGGATAAGAGTTGAAAAAAGTTTTAAAAAATATTTTCACTCATTTATCATTTAAAAATACTTTGAGAAAAGGTAAGTTTATTTTTAGCCCCGTAAAAAACTTTAATAATTTTTTTCAAAAAATTAAATTTTTGTTTAAAATATTTAATTTATTGTAATTTTAACTAATTTTAAAAAGGTGATGGTTTTTTAAAAATTTATTTAAAGTTTTACTATGTTTTTGGGGTGATCTCCATTCATATATTTGACAGGTCTATCTGTCAAGTGTAAGAAGGGAGATTCCCTCCTTCTATTGGCTCCCCATGGCCCACGTGATCCCAGGGACGCTTGCGAACTGCCTGCGCCTCTGGGATACGTGGGCCCTGCGCACTTGGAGTTTGGAGAGGCCCAGCATCGGAAGTGTAGGCACCTCGGGAGCCCTCAGGTAAGTTCGTAGATTTTTCCAGATTGGAGGCTTCTGCACGCAGGAGGCCTCCGATCAGAAAATACAGCCCAATATCTTTTATCTCTATCCACATGGATTCTATTTCTGTTTTGCTGATAGCTGCGTCACTTTTTTCTACTGCCATTATGTTATCCCTAATAAGTACAGCTACTCCACCTCCCCTTTTTCCCTCTCTATCTTTTCTAAATATGTTATACCCTGCAATGTTGAATTCCCAGTCCTGATTTTTCTGTAGCCATGTCTCAGTAATCCCTACTATGTCTGGTTCCTCACAACGCATGATTGCCTCCAGCTCCCCTGTTTTATTACAGACACTGTGTGCATTGCTGTACAGATACAGTGGGCTGGATTTTCATTGACCCGTGGAGGTGGGTTTGGAGGCATGTGGGGGGTTAAAATTGCGAAAACTGGCGGGCGGGCACAAGCCCGCCTCCACACAATTTTCATTAAATCGTGTCTGCTGGTCCCGACTCCAGCCCGCCTCTAAGAGGTGGGATAGGCTGTTAAGGCCCTTAACAAGCACTAAATTGCCTGTAATATGCAATTTTGAAAGGCCTTTGTGATTTTAACCCTTTTTCTACGTGAAGCATGCCTGTTCTGAACCACAAATGTGAAACCTGGCGGGAGCACATTTGGATAGCTGACTATCAATGGCTGGCTGGCTGATGGATGGCATATCTGGGAGTGGTGGTGCAAAAATATCTGGGAGCAGACTTAGGGCTGCTGCTGCTCATTTTGCATCCAGGTCCTCTCACAGCAAAGGCCAGGCAGTCTTTGCAGACCTTCAATGCAGCAGCAATGATGACATCATCAGAGGCGACTTTCAGACTGAAAACACTAATTGAGTCATGGGTTCCCATATGCTGGAACTCAATTGCCCAATTAGGTGAAAATTGCATCAATCTCCCACATCCAATTGCAGTCAGGTGGATAACACGAAAAGTGGATGACACGACCCCAACCCGCCCCAGTATCAAAATCCAGCCCATTAACTAATTTTTAATGGCGGTTCCTCTTACTTATTTTTAACCATCTTTTTAAACTTCTGCTTTATAACTCTATGTATTCCCTGGCCATCAATGTCCTCCCTTACTTTACTCTTTCCTATGCTCTTCTTTCCTGTTTTGTTTATATTTAGGCTGGTTTCATTTCTTGTAGATCCCTCCCCCCGTCTTACTAGTTTAAAGCCTTTGGATAATAGGAAATAATTTCAATGCTGTAATCTAATCTCAGGTACAGAGGATATTTATAAAGCACTTAGGCTGCACTTTCAGCATTCATGATGCTATCTGAACCCTTAAATTATATTGTTGTCTGTAATTCACTCCCAACTATCTAGTTCCAGACTTTTCAACAAGAAAATTAATCAGTCATTAGCTGTTGACATCATGCTTCAGAGTAGAACACTGTCTAAAAAATAGCCACGGTGTGGTTGGAATTCCACAAGGGTTCTGCAGGTTCTAGGGGTTGAATTCCCTTGGTCAACCCATTTCAACCCTGGCAGGATTCTGGCAGATATGCTGGTTTCTGAGGCTGCGAGGAAATCTCTCTGGGCCTTCTTAGGGGCAGAGCTTCTGCCCTCCCTTTACAAGGCCAGTCATCTGAGAGGGGAAGGGGGGACTCCCTACACTGGGAGTTTTTGCTTCCCCGGCCTATAATGGACCTGATATAATACTGGAGGCCGGAACGCTGAGCCAGATGGAGATTACTACCCCACCAGGAGGGGGTCCAGGCCAGGGAATGGCTAGGGCCCCGACAAATAGGAATTCCCCATGCCCATCCAAAAATGTTAGTACTGGCTTCCTAACACAGGGGGCCAAAGTGGAGTCAGAATAGGTGTCTGGGGGCTGGGGGGGGGGGTGGTGGGGGGGGGATGGGCACACCTTGGGTACCCCTCCCCCGTAGCTGGCAAGCTCCAGAGTTGCTGGCAACATGGGACAGGCAGGTGCCCGAGATGCACCCGTAGTGGTATGAGTATTCATCAGCCCCTTGCAAGTGAGGTGCCCTCCCACTCATCCTCCTGACACCAGCAGGGTCAATGCTGGAGGTCAACCGGTAGGAGTGACCCTGGAGTACCCATCGGGATCACATACTGTCCATTTTCGGGAGCATAATTTTTTCTTAACTGTCTTGAAAAGGATTCTGAATTTCATATTAAATGTGGTCAATTCTAAAACAGTTTTTTGCTTGATGGTTGATGGATGTGAAAAAAAACACTTTGCCCTTAATTTTCCGACTGTGTGGTGGTGATGGGAAAGCTCACTCACCCCCAAACCGTGGGCACCGTGCCCATGATCGATGCCGATGGCAGGTCAGGCATCTCACCAACATGCAGAGTAAATGTACATGATTATGTTGAATCAAACATGCTCACTCTCGCTATACCTCTCGCTTTCTCATTTTCCACTCTTCCCCTTCCTTATCTGTTTCTCAGTCCATTCATTCCCCACTTTCTCTCTCTGCCTCTTTTTCCTCATTTCCCCTCATTCCCCATTCTCTCCCTTTCTCATTCCCCATTCTCTCCCTCCTCTCCCTTTCTCATTCCCCTCATTCCCTTCCCTCTCTTTTTCTCAGTCCATTCATTCCTGACTTTTACTCTCTGGCTCTCTTTCTTATTCTCTTCAGTCCTGACTCTCTCCCTCCTCTCCCTTTCTGATTCCCTTCATTCCCAACTCTATCCCTCCCTTTCTCACTCCCCTGATGACAGGGATGTTGACAGTTTCACTGTGCTCAATCCCACCTTTTATATTATTCTGCATCTTCCACATTGGAATTGACACTGGCATTAAATTAGTTGGTCAGAAGAGAGTAATACCTTTGGCGTTTGGCCACTAACTTCAACATTTTACTCCAAGAATTCCTTTTCCTAAATCAGCAAATCCTTTTCTGTCCCAACTCCATTAAAATGGCACTTTTGAGTCATCCTGTCCAACCTTGTTCAGGTGGACCTGAGGAAAGAAAGAATTTATATAGCACCTTTCACGACCTCAGGAAATCTCAAAGCGCTTTACAGCCAATGAAGTACTTTTGAAGTGTAGTCACTGCTGTAATGTAGGAAACGCAGCAACCAAATTTGCGCACAGCAAGGTCCCAAAAACAGCAATGTTATGATGACCAGATCATCTGTTTTTAGGTTGGTAGAGGGCCATCAAATCCTCATTGCCTCAGCTCCCAAAAAGTAAATGGATACACAGCTGCGTATGTGCTGTTTGGTAGCACTGCATAAAGACAGGAATTGTGATGATCTTTGGCAAGTTGAGGTGGGAAGTCGAGGGCGGGGGGGCGTCAGGGGCCATTATTTATTAGGGTGGAAGTAGTAGAAATGACAAAAGAGACGAGATGAGGAGAATTTCTTTTATGCAGCGAGTTGTTATGATCTGGAATGCACTGCCCGAAAGGGTGGTGGAAGCAGATTCAATAATAACTTTCAAAAGAGAATTGGAAAAATACTTGAAGGGTGAAAGAATTTGCAGGGCTATGGGGAAAGGTCGGTGGAGTGGGATTAATTGGACATAAGAGCCGGCACAGGAACGATGGGCTGAATGGCCTCCTTCTGTGCTGTATCATTTTATGATTCTATGAACTGTAGTGTGTTGGCGGGGTGGGGGGGAGTTGGCAACTTCTTGTTCTTCCTGAGGGTTTGGCCTGTCTCACTGGCTGCCATAGTGGGATGAATGGCCGACGGAGCAGGCAGGGCCCAGGCCCTTTTGGTAGCTTCCCAGCTTCAACGTAAGGCTGTGCAACACCCATTCCCAAGTGGCAGATGAAAGGCACTCGAATGAAAACTAGAAAAGCTAGTGCTCAATGGAGAGCTGTCATTTTGGTAAACGAGCAGAGAAACCAGGGGTAAAAGCCAAGTTGACTCTTGGAAAAAGCTGCCATTGAGCATTAGCTGCGAGAACTGTCAAACATTTATTAGTGAGGCTTTCCTGCTCTGTTACAATCCAAAGGCTCCTTGTCACCAAGAGGAAACTAATAGGGTTTGTTTGTATATAGAATACCATACCAATGAACTGGAAAATTGGTCTTTAGCCCAAACCACCGGGTGATGAAGGCCATGATTATGTAAAGGGCGCTGACAAGGTCTTCAGTTAATAGCCTGCGGGGGGGGTTGCGGGGGAGAGGATCCACACTGAGGGAGAGAAGCATAGAAGAGGCTGCTTGCTATCCAAGCACAGCTGCCACTGTTTTCCTCTTAACAGTATTGTCTGTTTGGATTGTTAATGAAAACTTGGCTGAATTTTATCAGTAATTTAGAATCATAGAATGATACAGCACAGAAGGAGGCCATTCAGCCCATCATGCCTGTGCCAGCTCTTTGAAAGAGCTGTCCAATTAGTCCCACTCCCTTGCCCTTTCCCCGTAGCCCTGCAATTTCTTTTCCCCTCTAAGTATTTATCCAATTCCCTTTGTCAGAAAATCAGCTTTTTAAACTATGCGCTGGACTTTTAAAATCAAACACAGCTTGGCCCACTTGCATTTATGCAGCACATATAGGGCCTGTCTCTCAGAATAGTCTCAGAGTGCTTCACATACAATGCACTCCTTTGAAGTGCAGGACAACACTGTCGCGATGTTGGTTAATCCAATGCAGCAAAATCCACCCCATTAATGTGCCTGGTTTACATTTTCCAAGATTGTGAACCTTTTTGAAAATTGTACATACCGTGATCAACATGGTCAAAAAATAAACATTCTGTTAATAAAGTCATTGCAAATATATATATATATACATTGGCAAATAGGCTCAACTTAAATAGTAGTATTATTAGTGATTACATATCCGTCCTTAATTATTACCAGATACGTTTGTCTGTATAGGAGTCACCCACGCACACCTCCCCAGAGTTTATTGGAACACTGCAGCAATACAGTTCAGGGCTTAGAGAGTAAAACAACCACAAACACAAGTAAAATCAGCAATAACCTCTCCTCACAGGCAGTAGAATACCTGCTTCGCAGCCAAGATGATCACGGGTTTAGGTCCCAGCTCTGCCTGCCAATCTGATCCAGCTGTTGGGGTTGACCGAACCTTGTCCGCCTACGCCTGGAGTGCCAACTGACAGTTGTTTCCCCGCACCTCCCCCCGCACCCCACCCCCCCGCACGCCCCCCCCCCCCTCGCAGAGCGGAATCGCTGCTCTAATCAGCTTGCCCGAGATTGAACATAGCCTGCCATTCAGGGGTTGCCAAAGAGAGAGAGAGAGAGAGAGAGACTGGTCAAGGAGAAGCTTGCAACTCTGCCATCTGCGCAGAAGTGGGCAGTACCAGCGGTCGTCAGGGCAGAGAGTCACGTTTGTATATTTAGTGCGAAGAAGGTCTGGCTCAAAATAAAATTACTCAATACACTTTTTTTAATTCGGGGAGTTACTGCACTATTATAATATCCAAACTATTTAGGTCACTTCCTAGAATTTAAAAAAAAATCAGCAGAATTCTTCCTTGTAGCGACAGCAGTGGAGAGTAACTTAGTATTAAACCTGCAACTACAGCGGTGGAAACAGTCTTTTTTCCTCTCCGATTTGTTTGTAAGGAACATAGGAACAGAAGCAGGCCATTCAGCCCCTCGAGCCTGTTCCACCATTCCATGTGATCATGGCTGATCTGTATCTTAACTCCATCCACCCACCTTGGCTCCATATCCTTTTATACCCTTGTCTAGCAAAAATCTATCGATATCAGATTTAAAATTATTAACTGAGCTAGCATCTACTTCTTTTTGTGGGAGAGAATTCTACACATCTACCACCCTTTGTGTGAAAAGTGTTTCCTAACTTCTTTCCCAAAAGGGCTGGCTCTGATTTTAAGGTGATGTCCCTCTCTACCTACTCCATCAAGTCCTCTGAAAATCCTAAAAAACCTCAAACAGATCACCCTTTAATCTTCTATAGTCCAGGGAATACAAGCATAGTTAATGTAATCCCTTATGTAAGGGCAGCTTATATCACACTTCTTCCTCCAACCCAGGGAACCCGCTGCCTGCTCCAGCCCGCACACTCCAAGTGATTTTACGTTGATTGGGCTTGTTCAGCCCGCCCAGCGAGGTTCTCAGCCAATTAAAAGGAAGCGGGTTTGATGACTTCATTTGATGACATGTCATCAGCCGGTTTCCTTAAAGGGGCCATGTCCAAATTGATTTTGACAGTTGTGCTGTCAGAGTTCTACAGCATTGAGGTGCTGCAAACACTGACGAGCACTGCACAGAGGTGCACGGCTCCACCCAGGCTCTCCCATGACTCCCTCCATATGCTTATGGAGCGAGTCACAGCACACAGGGAGGTTCTCTTCCCTTCCAATGGGCGGAAGAGGCCTCCCCAGGAGACCAACGCAGCCTGGTTGCACATTGCACAGGAGGACACAAGCAGGGATGTTGTCAGGAGGACCAGGCTGCAGTGGCGCCAACCTTTCAATGATCTCAGTAAGTCACGAAACGTTACTGCCAAGCCACACTCAACCTCATCCTGCTGTGCCTCTCATCACATCCCCATCACTCTGCCTTCACTACCCTACTCCTGCACATCTTTACTCACACCAACTTACTTTGCACCTCCACCCATCTCTCTCTATCTACATTATCACTTCCCCATTTCACTAGCCACCCCTCACACTCACCCTCATCCTAGTGCAATCATACCAACTAACAACACACAAGGGTAGGCACTTGGGTGGTTTAGCCAATGTTCCTGTGAAGTTTCTGTTAATGTGGTGTCAAACATTGAAATCTTTATTTTCAACACTTTGCGTTCTTGGACAGATTTGTGTGCACCTTTGGAAGTGGCTTAGTGAGTTGCAGTGACTGGTGAGACATAAGGGCACTCCCCCCGCAATGGTGATGAGTGTGAAAGGAATGGCTTGGGCATTGTAGGGATGCTTTATGGTGTTGGTGTGGGGTGGTTCCAACCTGGCGCATCATGTGGCAGCCAGGGTGTGCAGCGTCAAGTGAAGTAAATCTGGCCATGGTGAGGCCATCCCTGGCGTCCCAGGCAGCAATGTGGTCGGATGCTGATGCCTGTGTCCTGTGCAGCACCAGCTGATTGCGGAGAAGGTTGGTGTTGTTGTTGCTGCTGCTGGTGTGCCTGGTGATGCTGGTGTTGGGGCTGATCATGGTGGGATTCTGAGGACCAAGGTGAGATTTTTTCAAGGGCACCGATGCTGATGGAATAGATGGCAGGTGAAGTTGAGATGACAGAAGCGATCTGTCAATGGTGAGAGAGGTTGTTCCAATGAGGTGACACTGGATAGAGAGTTAGCTCCAAACACTTGCTAGCTGCATAAACCTCAATCTGTCTTCTGAATGCAGTAAGCTGGAGCTTGTAACCATGGAAAGTGAAGACCTATGAAACGGGAGCTTTTATAGACCATTTGCAGCTGTCAAGTTAGTAAATCATCACATGCTGACACAACACCCGACCTGCTGACCTGACGTGATCCCCGAGCACCATGAACCTCGTGAAAAAGGTGTAAAAATAGTAAGTACCTGGTAAAATTGTGTTTAACAACCTTTTAAATAGCTTCTAATGGGCTTAATTGCCTGACACGCCGCTTGGTGTCGTGTCTGTTCAGCGCTGATAGACCCAACACTTCGGAGACTAGCGTGGAGGCGGGTTGACAGCGGGCTCCCGACCCGCTGTCAATCTTTTCTATTTTGACAGCTGACCCGCCTCTGATCCTGCCCTCTCAGTGCCGGCAAAATTCCGGCCAATGCTTCTCCCCAAAGATTGCTAGTAACAACTCACAGCGAGGTGGAACCACTCGTAGGCATGAACCCTTGTCCTAGTAATCATAGAATAGAATCATAGAAGCATACAGCACAGAAGGAGGCCATTCGGCCCATCGTGCCTGTGCCGGCTCTCTGAAAGAGCTGTCCAGTTAGTCCCACTCCCCCTGCTCTTTCCCCATAGCCCTGCAAATTTCTCCTTTTCAAGTATTTATCCAATTCCCTTTTTGAAAGTTACTATTGAAGCTGCTTCCACCGCCCTTTCAGGCAGCGCATTCCAGATCATAACTCGCTGAGTAAAAAAAATTTCTCTTCATCTCCCCCCTGACGTTTTTGCCAATTATCTTAAAACCATGTCTTCTGGTTACCGACCCTCCTGCCAGTGGAAACAATTTGTCCCTATCTACCCTATCAAAATCCCAATATAATTTTGAACACGATTCAAAATTATTCTGCTGAACTTCTGCATCATCAATGGTCTCCCTCGGACCGACACTTAAGAGATGAAAAACCAACCTTTGAAGAAGTCCATTTAGGGAACTGTTCCATAAGAAAACACGGATTTAAAAAAATGCCATTTAACCTATGAGGCCTATTCCTTCCACAGACCATGTACAATCTATCCCATCAGTCTCTACCCTGTCCATTTACTCTCTAGAGCAGGAGAGTTCTCCTCTGTGTCCTGGCCACTATTTATCCCTCAACCAAAATTTATCCCTCAACCGAAACCAGGTTATCAGGTCACATTATCACATTGCTTCTTTTGGGAGCTTGCTGTGTGCAAATTGGCTGCCGCGTTTCCTACATTACAGCAGTGACTACATTTCAAAAATACTTAATTGGCTGTAAAACACTTTGGGACATCGTGAAAGATCCTAAATAAATGCAAGTCTTTCTTTTCAGATGGGTAGCCATTCGAGCCCTAGATTATTGGCCCTTCGTCAACTTGGGGCAGGAGACTCTGGAAATTATATTATTGTGTTTCTTTTTCAATTCTGAAACTTTTCAATTCAGCCTATCAAAGCACATCCCTTCAGTAAAGTAACTCTCCATCAAGGCATCTCATTGTATTCCTGTGTTTTATTTGCTACCTCACCTGTGGTCGCACATGCTGCTAGTTATTTAAAGTTTCTTGTTGTGTGACCTGAAGATATTGTTTATGCCCATGACCTCATTCCAAGTGAGGAGAGGATGGGGAGAACACAGCTAAGGGAACTTGCTTTTGATCTAAATCCACTGCTTCAAAGTGCATGACATTGGCTGTTGGGTGAGGACCGTATAAAAGTCTCAGATGCTGAGAGGCTGTTTCCCCTGGTTGGAGAGCCTAGAACTTGGGGTCATGGTCTCAGCATAAAGGGTCAGCCATTTAGGACTGAGATGTGGAGAAATTTCTTCACTCAGGGTTGTGAATCTTTGGAATTCTCTTCCCCGGGGGCTGTGGATGCTCAGTCGTTGAGTATATTCAAGACTGAGATCAATAAATGTTTGGACACTAAGAGGATCAAGGGATATGGCGATAGGGCAGGAAAGTGGAGTTGAGGTAGAAGATCAGCCATGGTCTTATTGAATGACAGAGCAGGCTCGAAGGGCCGTATGGCCGACTCCTGTTCCTATTTCTTATGTAGTTCCAGCCACAGCTGTAAAACCCTCCATGATTATAGAGCTGGGTGGAAACCAGGCCGGTGGGGGGGGCGCGGTGGGGGAGCAGTTAAAATAGAGCGGGGGACTCACCCACTCCTTTCCTACACTGATCTGGCCGACTGGCATTTTAAATTGCAGGGGGCCATGACACCCGCCTCAAGCCAGCAAGGTCCCCTTTAAATATGCAGATGATGCTCTGATGACATCATCGGGGCCCGATCTGCTATTTTAATTGGAGGCCTGATGCGTGGGAGCAGTGACAGCTTCCACCGCCCGGCTAAACCTGCCGTGAGCTGGATCGTGGGCCAGAAGAGGCCCAGACCTTTTAGGTTTCCATGTGGGCCAAGAGCAGGAGTCATCCTCCAGGCCCCACAAGGAAAACCTGGAGCCTCCCTTGACTCCCCCCGCCCCCCAATCCCTCGATCTTGATCGCTCTCCAACAACACTCCGCCTGCTCTCACCACTTAGACCTGAGTTCTAGGGACCGCTCCCGTGGGTTCCTGGGAGCGGCCTCCTACCACTTAAAGTTCCACTTCTGCTCCCACTCGCCGAGCAAGCAGTGATTCCTGGCGGGTTCGGGCGGGCGTAGGGGGCCTGGATATGGAAATGAGGCCCAGGAGTTAATATCTCTCCGGGCCTCAATGTGGCGAGTTTTTTGCTCACCCGGGGCCCTTCACACAGAATGATCCCATCCCGCAATAACATTGATGCCTCAGTCTTCAGATAGACATACAATGGCCACTTGATTGAGTTACCGGAAGCCATTTGGCACCCACACTCCAATAAGGACTAGTGGCTTCAGAATAGGAGGCAGGAAAAGTAGCTTCAGGAGCAGGGAAGTTCTCCCCGATGTCCTGGACAATATTTATCCCTCAATCAACATCACTAAAACAGATTATCTGGTCTTCTGCTGTTTGTGGGACCTTGCTGTGCACAAATTAGCTGCGTATTTCCCTACATTACCACAGTGACTACAATTCAAAAATACTTCATTGGCTGTGAAGCATTTGGGGAGCCCTGAGGTTTTGAAAGGTACTATATAAATGCAAGTTCGTTTGACTGTTCGAAAAACTGAAGAAAGTTGCTATCCTGGGAGCAGAATTATTGAACCTTTCAGCTTGAATTGCAATCAAAATAACCATTAACGATTGGAATAACTGAAATGAATATATGAGCCCAGACATGGTTGGGGGTAGGGGGGGGGGGGGTGCGGTAATGTTTGTCTTGGGATAGCTGTGCTTGTACTGGCAGCAATCTGGCTATAAGAGCTTAAACAATTTCTTTGATCTAAGTCTCTAGGGTCCAGTTGGATTGGGGAAGTGTTGGTTGCGGTCGTTGTCCTTGCCTGCGTATCACTGGGCGATAGTTGTTGGTTTATTTCCACCTCCCTGTCCTGGTTAACTATCTTCTTATTGGAGATGACTTGAGTGTTGGGGCTGGAGGGTTGTGTTAGGTGCGACTTCAATCATAGCCCCCAACCAGACTGCTTGACATTTTCCTATTTCCAGGTGGAGACCGAACGTCTCTTCTTTGGATTGGGATATGTCCCATAGGCAAGTCTGCACTCAGCCAATGGCGGGGGTGCGGAGAGGAAGAGACAAACATATCTTTTATCCTACGTTGCAACAGTGACAACACTTCATAATACCCCACTAGCTGTGAAGGGCTTTGGGAAGTCCTGAAGTCATGATTGGCACTATATAAATGCAAGTTTGTTCTTTCTTTTGCAGCTAACGGTGGTAGTGGTGCTCAGCTGTTTACTCCTGTGAGTAGGCCCAGGAAGCATTAGGCTGGGTGATCTGTCATTGAGAGTCTTGTCACGATCCTTGTATTTTCCCAGGCTCCCATCCAGATCGTCTAAATGTGAGCACATGACCAAAATATGCGGCGAAGAGCGGTGTTGGCAGGAAATGTCCAGTGCAGAGGTGCGCAAAATGGAAATATTCCTGGGGAGACTGGGGGAGGGGGGGGTGGGGGGGGGGGGGGTGCAGAGGGGGAGGAGAAGGATTAATGGGGAAATCATTTCACGCTGAAGTCTGAGGAGAATTGTTGGGTTCTGCAGCTGGCGGTATTGGTCAGTCTGGTTGAGGGGAAAGTTGTCATCCAACTGGTCGAAAGATGTAATCTGATCCTTGTGGAGGAGTTGGCATGGTCTGGAGACCTCCTCTGTGCGTCAGGCTCCGAAGTTGGTTAAGGCAAGTGCCCCCTGCTGTGCTGAACCACATTTTAATAGCACTGAATATCGATCGACACCTGGGCTCACTCTGGTATGTGCAACGTGAACAACCAGGCATGTTTTGAAGAAAGGAAAGAAAGACTTGGATTTATACAGCGCCTTTTCACAACCTCAGGACATCACAAAGCGCTTTACAGCCAATGAAATACTTTTTGTTTTGAAGTGTAGTCACTGTTGTAATGTCGGAAACGCAGCAGCCAATTTGCAAGGTCCCACAAACAGCAATGTGATAATGACCAGATAATCTGTTTTTAGTGATGTTGGTTGAGGAATAAATATTCACCTAGGAAACCAGGGAGAACTCCCTCCCACTCTTCTTCGAATAGTGCCATGGGATCTTACATGATCACCTGAGAGGGCAGACGAGGCCTTGGTTTAACATCTCATCCAAAAGACGGCACCTGCGACAGTGCTGCAATCCCTCAGTACTGCACTGGAGTCTCAGCCTAGATTAAGTCTCTGGAGTGGGACTTTAGTTAGAAAAGCAGCAAAGATGCTTTGGACCACTAGTTTACATACTTTTAGATCTGATTTGGCCTGCCTTAGTCAGAGAATGTTGGTAGTGACACTCTACAAAGCAGTCTAGGTCGCACACCTTCGTTTCAACTGAGACACTTGGGCTTTAGTCTCCTCTCTTGGATGTGTACCAACCACACTGTGTGACATCCATTTGGGCAGTCTCATTCCCAGTGGGCCTCACAATGCACAATTTACAAATTAACACCCAGAGAGAAAAAAAAAATAGGAATTTATAGATTTGCACTGATCATCGTTCAGAGTTTCTGTAGATCAACAAAAAGGGTAAGATATCTCTTCAAAATATTCTGATATATTAAAAAAAAAGCCAAGCAACGGAGGGTTAAACGAGCAACACCCGGGGAGAGGGCAATGAGACAACCCTGGAAACACATCGAGTTTGTAAAATTTATTCCAACATGCTTTTTAAAAAATATGCCCAACTCCTTTACCAACTTTGAAATGTGGTAAAGACAAATAGAATACCTGTGAAAAACATTTCCATTCACAGTACAGATGTGTAGATGTACAATAGGGATCACAGACATCAAATACTGACTTCTAGGTTTTTGTTTTTTTTGTAATTTTTTTTCTTTTCTCCTTTTTTTAAATTTATTTTTCTTTTATTTTACAATGAGCTCTGTGCTTTTGTTACCTGCATTTATCTATGGATATACCCCATACAAGTGTTGCAAGGTGCAGTACTAGAAATTGGTGTTTCAAAATAATTACAGGCAAACTTACCAATGACATAGTAGAACTATACAGATTTACAAGTTATCTTTTTTGGAATGTATTGCCATTTTTTTTTAACAAAAAATGTATAGAAACTTTTTCTTTTCAACTGACAACAATTTTTTTTTAAGATTACACACAACCTCTGAAAAGGAGAACAATCAATATTCTTGAAAAATATCAAATTTACCAAGACGGATTTCACGTTAACAGTACAGGAATTAAAGTGGGATTAAGTGCCAAACTGCTGATATCATGCAAGTGTACATTTTAAGATCTTGCGTTTTTTTCCCCCCGCCCCCGTTATAAAGTCTTCAAGACCGCCAAGTATTTTGGCATCAAATTGATTCTTTTTTTTTAAAGAGACAGTATCCCTTTTCACTGGCCCATTGCAGGCTCGTGTGTGAGGCTTCTTTAAATAAAAATAGTGCTCATTTTAAAAATGTAACCCCTCGCCTTAGTTTTGTAATAAGTAACATTCAGTGATGTTTTACATGAATTCATTTGAAAAGTCAGTCAGCTGGCCTTACATCAGTAACGTTATGCTGCAATGTTTAAACTCACATCAGAGCCTGAATGAGACAGCACGGAAACTCTGTGATTCTGAAAACAAGGACTCTGTCTCTTTAAATTCATCACACACAGTGGAACGAGGTTTACCTGGCTGTAACAGAGCACTTTCCAGGCAGAAACATATCGAATACAAAGAAAGATTACTTTTCAGTGCCAAAAGCATTTATCTTAATAAAAAGGGATAACATTTTAAAAGTGAAACGGGCCATAAGTGGGGACAAGTTTATGTTGTGTATCGTGAGATTTGATATTGAACAAGGACCCAGGTAAACCTTCAGACCACTATAGTTTGATGGGGAACTTTTAGGTTTACAGTAGCTAACTAAATGTAAAATAATACTGTGCTTAAGCATTTAAGTGCAGCCAAAATGATGGAATGTCATAAGAGCAAATATAAAACTTAAGAACTCTTTCACATCAACTATATTCCACCGGAAAGTGTCTGAAATGCTTCTAAGTGCATTTTACGTACATTACATTTATTTTTAAAATTACATTCAATAGAACTGACCAAAGTATTGCAGACCGCGGACAAAGGAATTTTCTGATGAGACAAGGTATTAAAAAAGATGCTGCTGATAGGGCAGTCCACCAGTAACAGTCCTCAGCTTCTCTCCCTCCCCGCCCACCCCCCACACCCAAAAAAGGCCACAACACACATCAAAAATAAGAAAATGTAGGAGGTTCTCCAAAAGCATCTTTGGACTTGGGAACGGTGCATCCTACAACTTATTATTAAAAGCTTCTCAAATTTATTAACTTTGCTGGATGAAAAAAGACCAAGGCCCATCTAGTTCGCCTTCTACCATCCTGGTAGCCGCACGATACAACGATAATGGAGTTGTTGACTAATCATGGCAATCAATCTCTTATCAATTAGTCTACAACAGACCCAGACATGAGGCGAGGAAAATCCCCAGTGGTGGAGAGCTTTGGGAACCATAGGCCCAAAATCACCTGCTCCTCCCAAGCATTAGGTGGCAGATTATTCGCGGGGTGCTGTCATGGAGAATATGATTTGTAGTTCAGTAGACAAATAGTTAATCTGTTGGGTCAGTGTTTGATTAAAAAGCTATATTCCGAAAAAAAAAGCCCTTCACAGCCTGGGTTCTGTGCCGTTGACCCCAGTGCTACTTTGCTACACAATTGACTTTTGTTGTTGTCTGCAACATTTGAAATTCCGCTTTGTCCAGACTAATGGAAGGTGTTAAATGTGAAAGAATCCTCACCAGGATAGCCTAAGTGCTGAGAGTCAATCATTGCAAAAGGGCAAACACAACCATGGTCAAAATAAAGCAATCTTTTTTCAGTTTGTCATTTCTGCTTAAGAAGCTGTAAAAAGCGCACAGAAAGACCACCAGGATGCTGGGAAAAATGTAGCCATTTATAAACAATTAAATACAGAATACAATAAATATGCCTCATAGAATTATTTCTGTACACAGGAGCAGTTCACATTTTATCAATATAAAAATAAGTCTTCAGTGCATCATCACACCAATGTTTTTTTTTTCCCTTTTGTTTCACATCATTCGACCCAAGGTAATCTCAAATGAAAAAAAAAGACAGCTACTATGAATCGATTACATAGCTCTTAAAAATATTCACAGCCTCAATAATTGTTTTTCTCCCCTCCCCCATCCCCTTTTATACATTTGGAGCCACAAAATAAGAGAGAAAGGCACAAGTAACTGTGTACGTTTAAATAATACTGGACTCGGACAAGTTTAAACAGGAATCTTCTGATGATTTTGGTCATGTTTACAAATATATATATAAGTGAATGTTTCGTTCGAACAACATTCGTGAGTATGCTGAAGGAAAACTAGTGTTGACAAATGCCCATCGCATTTCTTCAAAGGTGAATCCGCATGGCTGTGGTTGCTATGAACTTCCTGTCTCATCGTCCTTTTTTGTATCAAGGTGCACGAAACCTTCACCCTTAGACTCCGGGCTGCTTCCCCTTTGTGTTCTAACTGGGTGACATTGTCCACTTGAAGTAGTCCTGCCAGCACCGGTTTGGAAAGAGTGGGAAGGACTCGAAGACTCTGACGAGCTACTACTGCTGCTTCCTTGTAAAGGGCGCGTGGTGGCTAAAGTGCGGGCCGTCTCATAGTAGGTGTCCGAACACCCAAACTGTTTCTTGCTTAAATCCTTTGAGGTCCCTTCCCCACTTGTCGAAGGCTTTGGAGAGTGCTCGTGGCTGGTGCTGGGGCTGTCCAGTCTGGCTGAGCCAGCATCTTGCCCAGAGCGGCTCAGAGCAGAGATAGTGCTGGGTTCAGAATAAATTGGTACCCTGTATTCCTCCTGTTTGTATGCTTCTTCTTCTTCTTCTTCTTCTAACTCAACGGTCTCTGTCCTCCGTAAAGTGACACTTTGTTTACTACTTCTAGTAAGAGAAGGTGCCGTCGTAACATGGGCTGTGGGAGCTGAAGGTCGCTGTAAAGGCAAAGATTTTGAAGTCGTTGCTTCGGCTAATTTGGGCCTCAGCAAAACCTCTTCTTCTAAATGTACTGTGGCCTCCGTCTTACTTGCACTAAATGGACCGGCCGCAGTTAGGTTTACAGGAAACCCTGGCTGTAGAGAAACTATTGGAGAAGGCACCAAGCCCGAATGACAGCCTGGCCTTGACTGAACCATCTGAATTCCACCGATTGGAATCATGGGATAGGGCGTCCTAACCAGCTGCTGCGAGTGCAGAGGAAGGTGACTGAAAACATAATCTTGTGCGCTCCCAGTCAGCCCACCATAACTTTGTCCTTCCAGTGCAGTTTGAGTATTCCTCGAAGAGCAAAAATGCAAGGCGTGGGACGGTGTACTTGGCTCTGCATACATGCTGCGGTATCCCATTCTCGACATCTTCTGTACAACAGAGAAGGAAGAGGAGGTTATACATCTTTCTGTGTTGGCGGTAATGCTATTGTCACACATTGAGATAGACCCAATGAAGCAGAAAAATCATTTTTGGCATTTAACAAAACGTGTAAGTTCCAAAAGACATTCAGCACTCAAGTTACTGTTATGGCGAACTTCTTACAATGCTTTTATTACTGACCTCTGCGCTCCTCCAATTCTGGCCTCTTGCGCATCCCCGATTTTAATCACTCCACCATTAGCGGACGTGCCTTCAGCTGCCTAGGCCTTAAGCTTTGGAATTCCCTCCTTAAACCTCTCCGCCTCTCTTTCCTCCTTTAAGACGCTCCTTAAAACCTACCACTTTGACCAAACTTTTGCTCACCTGTCCTAATATCTCCTCATGTGGCTCGGTGTCAGATTTTTGTTTGATAACGCTCCTGTGAAGTGCCTTGGGACATTTTACACGCTAAAGGTGCTGTCTAAATGCAAGTTGTTGTACTTAAGATTGAGTTTATAAAATGAATATAAATTTAAACGTTTGGTTGTTGAATTACACCCAATTCATGGGGATGTCATTCACAGATATGTTGATAGGGGGAGATGAAGAGGGGTAGGAGGAGGCTTGTGCGGAGCATAAACACCAGCATGAACCAGTTGGGCCAAATGGCCTGTTTCTGTGCTGTAAACACTTTGTAATACTAGCATTGCTAGGGAATGAAGCACTTTTCCATTCTGAGAGACCATTTTCATCTGCACGACTCCTGGATCAGAAACAGCACAGCTTGATACAAAGTAAAGCTCCCTCTACACAGCCCCAATAACGTACTGCTGCCCAGCCTCTACAAAGTGACCCTACTGCAGCGTTGCAATGCTCTTCTGTCCCTGCGGTAACTACCTTGTGGGAGCTGTGAGCTATATTAAGTGTTTAATGCCAAGTTATGAGCAATTTGGTGAAAAAAATTAGAGAGGAAAGGGGCAAGAAAGAATGAGAAAAAGGAGGAGAGACAGAGAAAAAAGGAAAAAACACAAGAAAAAGAAAAAGGAAAAAGAGAAACAAACACAGACGCGCTCGCAAATACACAGTTTAGAACTAAATTGGGGCAAGGGAGAACAGGAATCCGCATCAGAGTGATCACCTCACACATCTGTTAGCAGAGTGAAACTTGCCAAATGCCCAGAAAAAGTCAGCGTCTGACTCCAGCGCAGACCGGGAAAAAGAGTAGAAAAATAATTTAAGAGGCTCGTCTGTTCCCAGAAAGCGAATGCTGCATGGGTCACAATTTATCTGGGTTGTTGATAAGACACTTGGCAACACAGCCTAGAATGGCACCAAGGTGATAGATGCCAAGGGTACAGTGGTGTAGGGGTTAGGTTACTGGACTAATAATCCAGAGAACTGAGTTCAAATCCCACCATAGCTGTTTGAGAATTTGAATGTGGAACTAAAAAGCTGGCTATCAGCAAAAGTGACCACAAAACTGTCGGAGTATCGTAAACACCCAACCGGTTTGCTAATGCCCTTTAGGGAATGAAACTAATATGTGACTCTAGTCCCACACCAATTTGGCCTAGCAAGCAACTCAGTTGTATCAAACCACTACAATGCAATGGTTCAAGTAGAATGCCCACCACCACCTTTTCAGGGCAATTAGAGATGGGCAATAAATGCCGGCCTTGCCAGTGATGCCCACATCCCAAGAATGATTCGGCGAGTGCATACTCTGATGAATTTAGTACACCAGGTTGTTAAAACAGCTTGATTGTTCAGAAAAAGAATTTCACAGCCAAACTAGAAATGCCCAGCACTACCAAAGGTTAAGCTGTTCTTCAGCATTGGAAAATCATGACCTCCTGGCTAAAACATTAATAAAGGACCTTTATCTTGCTTACCAATTTAACTTCAGATTGCTCCAGCTCTTTGCTAGATATCCTTGGAGGTAGACCCAGTGAAGATGAGCCACTGTGCTGTGCAAGGGAAGAGGAGCCTTGGGTGCTCTGCCAAATTGGTGTCAGGCTTCTGCTTGGCGATTCGTCTTTCACTGGGGACAAGTGTCTTAGAGGTGATTCTTTTCTCACTGGTGACAATTGTCTCCTTGGAGAGACATCTCTTGCTGGAGACAGGTACCTTGTAGACAACATTTTTATACCTGGTGACAAAGTTCTTCCAGGTGATACTTCTCTTTCTGGTGACAAGTGCGTTCTAGGTGAAACTCTCCCAGGTGACACTTCTATCCTAGGCGATAAGCATCTCTTAGGTGACACCTCTCTTCCCGGAGACAAACGTCTTCTTGGTGATATACCTCTTCCTGGTGACAGGCATCTCCTGGGCGATAATTCCCTACCTGGTGAGAAATGTCTCCTAGGCGACATCTCTTTTCTTGGGGACAAGTGCTCTTGAAGTGATGCCTCTCTCTCTGGTGATGAGTGTCTTCCAGATGGGATGTCCCCTCCTGGGCACAAAAGACTACCAGGTGATGCCTCTCTCTTTGGAGACCACGGCCTTCTAGGTGATGTATCTCTTGATGTTGGAATATCTGCACTTAGCGCGGTCTGCCTTTTCATCATAGGATCTCCTTGCATCAATAAAAAATGCTCAGTGGATGTCAATAATGGCATCGGAATGCTTCCTTCGAGTTGTGCCTGTGAGACACCATGACACACAGGAACCATAGCCGACTCTGAGGATTTCATTAGCTGTGTGGCTTGAAGTTGAGATGATGACACTGGGTAACTCATCAATGAATACTGACTGGTTAAACTTGATCCCTGCTTTGAGGTGGCCTCTAATGATGAGACTGTAGTTTCCCCTCTGGATGATGTTGAAGCAGTCCCAGCTGTTTGAGGACTGGTACTTGCAATCTCTGAATACTTCAAAAATGGCTCCTCTTCTTCCTCCTCCTCATCATCATCATCATTGTCATCATCATCGTCTGATTCCTCAACATCCGAAAACTGATGTTCTTCTGCTAGGTCTGTGCCCTCACTTTCTTCTGCTTTCTTCAATTTTTCTTCACTGGTTCCTAAATCAGAAAAGTTGGGAAATAATTAGCATCAAAGAATATGAACATTTCCTTGTTTTCCTTGTATCGGTAGAGATTCACACACTCACCCCTCTCATAAAGACAAGCAACAGCAAAAATACTCAAAGCACCCAGGAATCTTTCAGTTTAGAAGTGACAGATCAAGAAATGCACTAGTTTTACAAGAATGTGTGCCAATACTTACAGGAGGCCCTTTGGGACTGTGTCAATATTTGCAGGGGATTTCTCCCTCTGTTCACAAACGTCTATTTCTAACTCTCAATGTCAGAGCACTTTGACAGAATCCTTGGGTTGGTGCTGTAAACACTTCTTACTCAAGAAACTCGACACCATTCAGGACAAAGCAGCCCGCTTGATTGGCACCCCATCTACCACCTTAAACATTCACTCCCCCCACCACTGGCGTACCGTGGCTGCAGTGTGTACCATCTACAAGATGCACTGCAGCAACTTGCCAAGGCTTCTTCGGCAGCACCTCCCAAACCCGCAACCTCTTTCACCTAGAAGGACAAGGGCAGCAGGTGCATGGGAACACCACCACCTCCAAGTCACACACCATCCTGACTTGGAAGTATATCGGCCGTTCCTTCATTGTCACTGGGTCAAAATCCTGGAACTCCCTCCCTATCAGCACTGTGGGAGTACCTTCACCACATGGGCTGCAGCGGTTCATGAAGGCGGCTCACCACCACCTTCTCAAGGGCAACTAGTGATGGGAAATAAATGCTGGCCTTGCCAGCGACGTCCACATCCCGAGAATGAATGAATAAATTAAAAAAACACGTTTTACATAGAATTACATAGTATGTACAACACAGAAACAGGCTGTTCGGCCTAACAGGTCCATGTCGGTGTTTATGCTCCACACGAGCCACCTCCCACCCCTCTTCATCTCACCCCATCAGCATACCCCTCTATTCTTTTCTCCCTCATGTGTTTATCTAGCATCTCCTTAAATGCATCTATATTATTCGCCTCAACTACTCCTTGTGGTAGTGAGTTCCACATTCTAATCACTCTCTGTAAAAGAAGTCTCTCCTGAATTCCCGAGTGGAGTTATTAGTGACAATCTTATATTTACGGCCCCTAAATATTGCAGTTAATTTTAACTTTTGGTGAGAGTGTGAAACTTTGGTAGAAGAATAGTTAATGCGTTATTGCGAGTAGGCTGTTCAGCCCCTCGAGCCCATTCCGCTATTCAGTTAGATCATGGCTGATCTGCCCCTGAACCCCATTTACCCGCCTTTGCTCCATATCCCTTGATACCTTTACCTAATAAAAATCTGTCGATCCCACTCTTGAAAATTTGAACTGACCCAGCATCCACAGTTTTTTTAGGGGAGAGAATTCCCGATTCCCACTACTCTCTGTGTGAAGAAGTGCTTCCTGATCTCACTCCTGACGGCCTAGCTCTAATTTTAAGATTATGGGGGAAAAATTCAGTTGGTTGCGCCTCCCATTAGCGCCTTAAGAGGGCGCTAATGGGGCGCAAAGCATCTAGCGCCCAGGCGCGGCGAAGTTTGCGCCTGCTCGCGAAATTAACTAGACATTTTGCGGCGGCGCTAAACACTACCGCCACGATCTCCTGTGCCGCCAGATCATGACGTCATTCGAGTGCGCAACGCCCCGGTATCGCCCCGGAGCGGCTATTGAGTGGCGCCCCCTGCCTTACCGCCTGACGCTAGCAACGACAGGTTGAGGGGAGCGTTCTGCAGTCATGAAGGGAAAGGGGGAGTGCTATTTAAAGGTGACCGCTTCCTGCCTTTTATTGTTGGTGCCATTTTTGAACTACGCATTCTGAGAGAGAGAGGGAGAGACTTCTGGAGAGATTCAACGTTGTGTGAAGGAGTTTTGGGTACTGAGCAGCACTTTGCAGGGTCATTTTGAGTTGCCATTCCTTGTATCGATTTAGCAGAGACTGTGGGGGCTGCACTCTGAGCTCTTTGCCTGGTACTCTCCATTGTTCTTTCCAGCACATTTGATGTGCAGGTCTCTCCAGGCCGAGATTCAAGGCTGCAATGAGCAGGATGTGGATGGAAAGCAAGATTAACCATCCCCTTTAAGAACTGGCCCGTGCCATTGTGTGTGTGTTCCATTGCTGACTGACATTACATGAGCTTCGCCAGCGCTCTGAGGTAGCGCCTCGCTCCTCAGGCCTTTGCGCCTTAAGACAGGTGTGAAGCGCCTGATTTAGCGCTGCAATCACCTCCAGGGGCGATAAAAGTCAAGTTTGCAGTCGGTGGCGATAATTAGCGCCAGGCGCTAATCTTTGCGCCCGGCCGATAAGTGCGCCCCAAATGGGGCAATACTGAATTTATCCCCCTATGTCTCCTAGTTATGGATTCCCTCACCAGAGGAAACTGTTTATTTGTATCTTCCCTACCGAATCCTTTTAACATTTTAAACACCTCGATTAGGTCTCCCCTCAATCTTCTAGACTCAATGGAATACAAGCCAAGTTTATGCAACCTGTCCTAATAATTCTGGTGAATCTGCGCTGTACCCCCTCCAAGACCAATATATCCTTCCTGAATGGAGTCCTCCAGATGGGGTCTGACCAAGGCTCTGTACAACTGAAGCATAGCTTCCTCCCCTCTGTATTCCAGCCTTCTTGAGATAAAGACCAATATTCATTTAGCCTTTTTGATTACTTTTTTCACCTGCCCATTAGCTTTTAGTGATGTGTGTACATGGGCACCCAAATCCCTTTGCTCCTCCATGGTTCCTTGTCTCGTGTCATTAGGAAAATATTCCGATTTTTCTTTCTTGGATCCAAAGTGGATGACTTTGCACTTCCAAATCCCTTTACATGCCATTGTCACACAGTCCTTAACCCGTTTGAACGAACTGCATTATGTTAGCCTGTGATGGAATTTGACCAGATCCTGTGCACTGCCAGAGGAGAAGAACTGCCAACATAGTGATGAAATTCATTTCAGAAACTCCCCCGAGCTAGGACACCTCCCCTCATGGCGACGTGCATTTTCATTGTCTGCTGGCACCCAAGATCGACCCACTGATCTCTTGAACTGCTTCTCCTCCCACACAACCACCTCTGACGGATGAAGCTGCCTTTCCAGGACTCCGTGGCCCTCTGGCTTCAAGCCCTGTGTCGCAGCACAAAAGTTCAGAAGCTCCGGAAAGAAGCTTTTGTTTCCTGCTGTCTGGAAATGCAATCCAATTTACAATTCAGTACGACTTGGGACGGACTGGTGGCCCAGCAACACCCCCCCACTGGACTGCTTCCCACTCGGGCTGAGTTTCGGAAACCAGTCTATTGTCACGTTCAAGTTTTTTAACCACTTGAATGACGAGACACTGGGTATACTGCACCCTTGCACTGTTTCACTAGTGTACAACATCTCCGTGATCACCCTTTGCACTGTTCACTATAGTTGAAACCCCCGCCCCCAACTGCCTAAACTTCTTTACCCAGAGAGTGGAAAGAATCTGGAACGCGCTACCACACGGAGTGGTTGAGGCTAATAACATAGATGCATTTAATGAGTCATAGAGTTATACAGCACAGAAAGAGGCCCTTCGGCCCATCGTGTCCGCGCCGGCCATCAAGCCCTGTCTATTCTAATCCCATTTTCCAGCACTTGGTCCGTAGCCTTGTATGCTATGGCGTTTCAAGTGCTCATCTAAATGCTTCTTGAATGTTGTGAGGGTTCCTGCCTCTATCACCCTTTCAGGCAGTGAGTTCCAGATTCCAACCACCCTCTGGGTGAAAAAGTTTTTCCTCAAATCCCCTCTAAACCTCCTGCCCCTTACCTTGAAACTGTGCCCCCTGGTTATTGACCCCTCTACTAAGGGGAAAAGTTCCTTTCTATCTACCCAATCTATGCCCCTCATAATTTTGTACACCTCAATCAGGTTTCCCCCTCAGCCTTCTCTGCTCTAAGGAAAACAACCCCAGCCTGTCCAGTCTCTCTTCATAGCTGAAATGCTCCAACCCAGGTAACATCCTGGTGAATCTCCTCTGCACCCTCTCCAATGCAATCACATCCTTCCTATAGTGTGGCAACCAGAACTGCACACAGTATTCCAGCTGTGGCCTAACTAGCGTTTTGTACAGCTCCATCATAGAAAGGAATAGAAGGATATGCTGATAAGGTTGGATGAAGTAGGGTTGAGGAGGCTCCTGTGGAGCATAAAAGCAGGCATGAACAGTTGGGCCGAATGCCCTGTTTCTGTGGTGTACATTCTATTTAATTCGATGATATCGCTGTGATCACTGACAGTCCGTGTGTGCTCACTAACGACCGACTGCCGCGCAGACCACTCGTAATCCTACCCCCATGATGTTGGCTAACAAAAGGCTCCATTTATTCTTGTCCCTTCGGTAACAGTATAGCGCTCTTGAGAATAACTACTCGATTCTTTCAATGTACATTCCTCAGGCTCAGGCTAACCCACCTTCCCACAGCTGCCTGGTATAGTCATTCCGGGTGCAAGTGTCCAATTCTGCTTATCCGCAGCCACAGAAATGAAAACATTTAACAGCGAAACACTAACCTCGTCCACACAGCACTCCCGTTAACGGGCCCGATACAGTCTGAGTGGCCAAGGTGTTTTGTGCTTTTTAAATCAACACAGCCTGGCCTTGCCCCTTCCTATCTCCTTCCTCCAGCCCTACAACCCTTCGAGAACTCTGCGTTCCTCCAATTCAGGCCTCCTGTACATCCCCCATTCCCTTGGCCCCACAACTGGCAGCCGTGAATCCAGCCATCTAGGTTCGAAGCTCTGGATTCCCTCCTTTAACCTCTCCGCTTCTCTCTCCTCCTTTAAGACACTCCTTAAAAACTACCTCTTTGTCACCTGTCCTAATATCTCCTTATGTGGCTCGGTGTCTGATAATGCTTCTGTGCAGCGCCTTGGGATGTTTTACTACGTTAAAGGCACTATATAAATGCAAGTTGTTGTTGTTGATCTCAACCTAAACCCAGCCTTTTTAAACCTCTGCCTCCACTCAATTTTTGCCCCATCTCTCGTGGAGGCGGTGAATCTGCAGGATAAGGCTCCATTAGTTCCTCCTTCAGCCCCTCCGGTTCCTTGCCCAAGCACGCGCAATCTAGACATTCGAGTGTGAAGTGCATTGCAATCAAGCCTGATCCTGTCCATACATGTGGCACTTTCCATCCTAGCCCAATGGGCAATGAAACTAATGGTAGCACCGTAAGTCAGCCCTGGCGGAAATCACCAAACGCAGCATAGATCGTGGTACTTTGGAAGCTGTCTGGCTGAGTGCGATGAAGATGTTTACCTCAAGCATTTGACTACTGGGGGAGCTGGAGAATCAATCTTACAGTTTATTAAACGCTGATGATCCTAGTTTCAGGGCAGTTGAAATATATAGATGGGTATGACTGCATCAGTGGTTACCGTATAATTATCCTTAACTATGATATGAACAGCTGCTAACTATATTTGGTGTCAGCTCTGGCTCTTTCACGACCTCAGGACGTCCCAAAGCGCTTTACAGTCAAATAAGTACTTTTTTGAAGTGTCGTCACTGTTGTAATGTAGGAAACGCGGCAGCCAATATGCGCACAGCAAGAACCCACAAACAGCAATGTGATAATCACCAGATAACCTGTTTAAGTGATGTCGGTTGAGGGATAAATATTGGCCCAGGACACTGGAGAGAACTCCCCTGCTCTTCTTCAAAAGAAGAGCAGGGGAGTTCACCTGAAAGGGCAGACGGGGGCTCGGTTTAACGTGTCATCTGAAAGACGGCACCTCCGACAGTGCAGCACTCCCTCAGTATTGCACTGGGAGTGTCAGCCTGCATTACATTCTCATGATTCTGGAATGGGACTTGAAACTCTTATCAAACTCTTACTCATTGTTTTGATGTATCTGCCTCTGAAAAAAAAACACACACAGTTCCGTGTTTTAAAATGAGTCAGCAATTTGTCTCACCCATTTCAATCACAAATCCCATCTCGAGCATTTCCTTCATGACGACACTGCTGAACTTTACTTCAGAGCAAATCTGATAACAGAAGGTTCTGGGCCTGTAGGAACAACACTGAATTCCTTACAAGAACATAATGTTCTTTACGAAGCAAGGTTCTTCTTCAGAGGCAACACATCCAGGGACACAAACCACTGACATATATTGGGTCAGTTTTTTTTGGCTGCATATAGTGACACCACTAGTCCCAGCCAGAATGGAGATGATTGGGTAATTCCCCCGTCAATTACGCCTGGAGACCGCACTGCTGCTAGTGACTGGGATTGATTTTGCAGACATAATTTGTATTGTGTAACTGTCCTCCATTCACTGCATTTCGCTGGAGAAATAACCCTGCTTTTATCAGGAGACTTTGCTGTAGTTTCGGTCAGAATTCGGTTTGCTGTAGTACATAGAAACTCTGTTTAAACAGACTCTGTTTGCTGCTTGCTGAGTAAATAGACTCTGTTTGTTGTAGTGTGCTCATTAAATAGACTCTGTTTGCTGCTTGCTGAGTAAATAGACTCTGTTTGTTGTAGTGCGCTATTTGAATCGACTCTGTTTTTTGTAGTGCGCTGTTTAAATAGACACTGTTTGCGAGTAAATAGACTTTGTTTACTATAAAATAGGCTCTGCTATAAGTCCTGCCGTAAGTCCCACTCTGCCTCCAACTCACTGGCTTGGGCAGTGGTATCAATACCCCCGTCAGTTTTTTTGTTCTTGCGTTCGGAGCATAGCGGATTGCCTGGATGTAGCGATCACAGGGAATTTGCGCAATTAGAAGTGTAGCTGCTGATGAAGCCAGCCCGATTTTCCTGTATTCACTGTTCCCAGGTGATCCAATACCCTCAGGTGCAGGAACCAGAAATTCTACCCTCTGACCTTTTACCTCAGAGGGCCCATGCTATCTCCTTCAGCCAACTATAGCAGCCATTCCATTGCAACCCAAATTTATGATCTGATGAAGGCAAATGCATCTTTATAATTTGAGTTCCTCGTCTCTAGGCTGACACTTCAGTGCAGTAGTGAGGGTCTAAAACTGCACCAGACTCTCCAAAATAAAGAACTGCTGACCAATGACTGCAAGTAAAAATTAATCCTCAGACTTTGTGAATGTACTCCCCCCTCATGACAAGATGTGTTATCTCATCAACCAACACCGGCATCTGTTCAAAAGCAACTGAAAAATGTCCGGCGCACTTGGTAATTTCTGGGGTGAAAAGAAACATGCTTTCCATCAGATATTTTTCTTCGAGCGCAAGCTCACTCAGCTGATGATTCACACGAGAGGAAGGTGTCTGGAATTCAATCATGCTGCGAGTTTATTTCATGGGCCGGTGGCCTCAGATGGAAGTGTGGGCAGGTCCTCAAATGACTTGTGGAGTACCGTGTGCCAATGGCAAACATGAAGTGTTGCTTCAAACGTGTTGATTATCAGCACAGTTTTTCATGCATGTGAACTATCCACCCTGTGCACAGGGGGATTATTAACCAGATCCGCAGAATAAAATGCTTGGATATTCCAGATTCAACAACAAACAACTTGCATTTATACAGCGCCTTTAACATAGTAAAACGTCCTAAGACACTTCACAGGAGCGTCATCAAACAAATTTGACATCAAGCCATATAAAGAAATATTAGGATAGCAAAATACGGCGGATGCTGGAAATCCGAAATAACAACAGAAAACGCTGGAAAAACTCAGCAGGCCAGGCGGCATCCGTGGAGAGAGAAACAGAGTTAACGTTTCAGCTCGAAGACCTTTTGTCAGAACTGGAAAAAAGCAGGAAATGGAATAGATTTTAAAGCAAGTTTAGGGGCAGGGAAAAGGGGGAGGGGATGAAAGAACAAAAGGGAAGGTCAGTGATAGGATAGAAAGCAGGAGAGATTAAGAGACATTGAGAGACATTAGGAGATATTCAAGGCAAGAGGAGGTGGTAATGGGACAGGTTAAGGAACAAAGGATGGCTCTAGATGAAGTGTGAATTGCGCTGGCAGAATGAAGGACAGCTGCCATGTGGGAGGGGGAAAAAAAGGGGCCAAACAAAAAGTGTGGATAAAAAAATATGTATATATGTGATAGGGGCCGAGGTTATGATCTGAAATTGTTGAACTCTATGTTGAGTCCAGAAGGCTGTAGAGCGCCTAATCTAATAAAGAGATATTAGGATAGGAAAGAGGTAGGTCTACCTCTATCTCTCTCTCTTCCTTTAAGACGCTCCTTAAAACGACCTCTTTCACCTGTCCTAATATCTCCTTATGTGGCTCGGTGTCAAATCTTGGTTGATAATCGCTCCTGTGAAGAGCCTTGGGACATTTTCCAATGCTAGAGGCACTATATAAATGCAAGTTGTTGGTCAACTGCGCATTGCTTTTCGTTTTATCTCCCAACAGCACGGGCTTAAGAATTTCCCCGACTGCTCTTCCAATGGTGCGCAAGTCCCAAAAGATCGAGCTTGGCGTTCCATTAGAAATGCCGACAAGAAGGAATTTTTGTAAGCGCATTTACACTGGGGTAAAAGATCTCCTAGCTGCGCCCTGGCACACACTAGGACTGTATATTGCAAAATTGCGCGCTCCCAGCCTGCACGTTGCAAAATTGCATGCTCCCAGCCTGCACGTTGCAAAATTGCACGCTCCCAGCCTGCACGTTGCAAAATTGCGCGCTCCCAGCCTGCACTTAAAGTTAATGGAGTAGGAGGGTGCAATTTTGCGATACACAATTACTGTGCATGCCAAGGAGTGCACTTTAACTCCAAGTCATCACACATAGCGGGCAGTGCAGTTATTCCCAGTGCTATTTTCCAACAGGTTGTGAATCCAATGGTCACAATCTTCAGTCCTTGGGATTTGTCCTTTAAAATTACCTATGAAAGCACGCAAACCAAATGACTGGTTACTAGTTTCTGGCAGAGGACAGTGACCCCTGCTGTTAGATCAAAGGCCGCAGTGAAGTAAAAGCCCCCAAAAAATCACGAAATATTCCCACTGGGGTTAAATGATGTGACATGCCCGAGGTACCTTCTTCAGATTCCACGTCTTCCATTAATGCAACGGTCACTCCCATCTCCTGGCACTTCTTACTGTGAGCCTTTGACTTCATGTGCTTCGTCAAGTTCCCTGAAGAACACAAACAGCGATGAGTTTAGCCGCGTCGTCACAGTAAATCACGTCATGTACCGTTCAGCTATCGCTTGGCTGCAAATGGCCAGTCTCTGCTCAGTTAACGTCCCAATGAGGCTAATCTGATTCCTCGGGCAATCTCCTTCCTAAACTTCATAAATCAACATAATGATACTGAGCCTAATGTGGCTTGGCACTGGCTGGGTGAAGGGGCAAGCTGATCAATCACCCAGCGACAGCAGCGCTGTGATCTCATGAATCAGTTGTTAGAATTTTTTTTTCTCTTTATTTATTTTACAGCCAATCATTCATCGACTGGTGAGGCTTCTGCAAGATAACCTGTCGTTCTGGAGAGTCAATCGGTCTTTAACAATGCATCTTCAGTGACAGCAAATCTGTTCAGAGTTGACAGTTTTGTGTGTTTTACATACATTTAAATGCTTACATTTTAGCAATTTGCAGCGCAGTTTCCTCCCCAGCACATTGGCTCAGGGGAGAGGAGGGTAAATAAATGCACCGTGTGATGGGGCAATGATCCATTCAGGCAAAAGGGCTTAGGTTCGATTCCCATTCTGCACTTAGATTATCTCATTTTGGTGCAGTAAAGAAAAAAGAACTTGCATTTCTATAGCGCCTTTCATGGCCTCAGGACGTCCCAAAGCGCTTTACAGCCAATCAAGTACTTTTGAAGTGTAGTCACCGTTGTAATGTAGGAAATGCGGCAGCCAATTTGCGCACAGCAAGATCCCACAAACAGCAATGAAAAAATGGCCAGATTGTCTGTTTTTTAGTGATGTTGGTTAAGGGATAAATATTGGCCAGGACACCTGGGAGAACTCCCCTGCTCTTCTTCGAAATAGTGCCATGAGATCTTTTACGTCCACCTGAGAGAGCAGACAGAGCCTTGGTTTAACGTCTCAGCTGAAAGACAGCACTGGGAGCGTCAGCATGGATTTTGTGCTCAGGTCTCTGGAGTGCGACTTGAACCCACGACCTTCTGACTCAGAGGCGAGAGTGCTACAAACTGAGCCATGGCTGACACCTCAGTCATATTTGGTTTTATGTCAGAGAATGCTAGAAGGGAATAGCATGCACACACATAGGACAAGGCAACAGTCTTTGTTATAATACAGATGGACTGCTGTGCTGGAGTAGGTCGTGTATCTCTTGTGTACACACTGCACAACAGAAATTGAGAATATCCCGAAAACTGCGGAGGATGTGCTCGCTCCGATAATATCGAGGCCGTTGGAGTGCCTGAAAAGAGGTCATGTGTAAATATCACTCTGAATTCCTCCGCCACCTAATCCCACATTCAAACTCATTCACATCTTCATCCTTTATTGCAGTCTGACTTCCTGTTCCGCTCCTTTACAAGAGATCTGAGGAGAAAGTTTCTCCCAATGAGGGAGCTGTTGCCAATTTAACTTCCATACCAGCAGAGCCCAGTGAAAGGCTGTTGCTATTAACTGCTGCTGAAACTCCACTGCTGTGTCCAATAAAGTAACTGTTGAAGAGTTAGGATCAGTGGGTTTAATCCTCAACGTTGTTGCTTAAATTTGCATAAAATAGCACACATATTGTTGCAACACATTAACAGGTGCCCTAGGATTTGCGAGCAGAGGGAATTCAACAGCCTTCCAATGGATTTTCTTAGTTGCCTGCCTGAAGTGGTACCGGCCCCAAATCATATCAGTCTACCACTAATCAGATTATTATCAGAGGGGAAATAATGTATCTTCTGGTCCTTTACCTCAGTCCGCTGGACAGGCCAGCAGTGTGAGTCTGTGTGAGTCTGTGTGACATCTGTTCAACACTGGGAGCTGTCTGCAGCCAGAAAGGTAAAGGGGGAAAAATTCGGTTGCTTTGCGCCTCCCGTTAGCGCCCTAAGTAACGGGGCGCAAAGCAACTAGCGCCCGGGCGCAGCGCCGCCGATGCCTCCCACGAAATAAGCGTTAGCGCCTCGTGGCGCTGTGCTGCCGGTGATGACGTCAACGCTGTGCGCAGCGCCCCGCTCGCGATCTTCGGTAGCGCCCCCGACTTACCGCTGGACGCTATGTCCGACGGGGTCAGGGAGGCCTAACTGCGGCCGAGGCAGTGCTAATTAAAGGCGAAGTGCCGGGCGGCCATTTTTGTTGCTGGCTGCCTGCCAGCACATGCCCCCTCTGCCGTCCCCGGCCTCCTCTGCAGTCCCCCCGCGGAGTGCCGGCTGCACTCCGTGAGCCCGGCACTTCTCTTGATCCCTGGTGGCCCAGCTGGGCCCCGGGTCGCGCTGCGCCAGGCCCCTCCCCTTTAAGAAGGGGAGGAAGGCCTGCAGTACCGCGGAGCGACGTGCCGCAGCGCCACGTAGCGCTGCGATATTCCCTTGCAGCACTCCAAGAGGGAGGCGGGGCACTTCTAGTAGCGTCCCGCTTCCCTCTTGGGGCGCTACCGATTAATTTCGGCCGCGGGGGCGTTAATTTTTTCGGGCTGCTAAAAGTAGCGCCACGGCGAAGTTAGCGCCCCAAAGGGGGCACAACTCAATTTTTCCCCCAAAGAGCGTAACTTTCAAGTTCAGCACGGGCATAAAACTGGCAATATAAAGAAAAGACTTGCGTTTATATACCACCCTCCATGACCTCAGGACATCCCAAAGCCCTTTACAGCCAATGAAGTACTTTTTGAAGTGTAGTCACTGTTGTAATGTAGGAAATGAGGCAGCCAATTTGCGCACAGCAAGGTGATAAGTGACCAGATAATCTGTTTTTAGTGATGTTGGTTGAGTGATAAATATTGGCCCCAGGACACCGGGGAGAACTCCCCTGCTCTTCTTCGAAATAGTGGCGCGGGATCTTTTTATGTCCACCTGAGAGGGCAGACGGGGCTTCGGTTTAATGTCTCGTCCAAATATGGGATAAGCCGCCTGCTGTACCACGGGCGATTGATGCCGTGTTGCCCGTCTTATGTCCCGCCAAAGTTGAAAGTTCCGGCAGAAGTCTCGAACCCAGCGCGTGGTTGCTCCAGTGTTGCTGACTGGGTTCAGAATCCGCCCTCTCCATTTACAAGCGAAGCTGGCTTTGGGAGTACTAGCCACTTCTCATCGACAGCAGTCTTTCAATGGAAGGGCATCTTATTTCATCCAGAAGGGTACCAGGGATGCGGGACTACAATTACATGGAGAGACTAGAGAGACTGGGGTTGTTGTCCTCAAAGAGAAGGTTAAGGGGAGATTTAATAGAGGTGTTCAAAATCGTGAACGGTTTTGATAGAGTAAATAAAGGGAAACTGTTTCCACTGGCAGGAGGGTCGGTAACCAGAGGACACAGATTTAAGGTAATTGGCAAAAGAACCAGGGGCGAGATGAGGAGATATTTTTTTACGCAGCGAGTTGTTATGATCTGGAATGCACTGCCTGAAAGGGTGGTGGAAGCAGATTCAATAATAACTTTCAAAAGGGAATTTGATATAAACATGAAGGGGAAAAATACGCAGGGCTATGGGGAAAGAGCAGGGGGGTGGGACTAATTAGAAAGCTCTTTAAAGAGCTGGCACAGGCACAATGGGCCGAATGTCCTCCTTCTGTGTTGTTTCATTCTGTGATTCTCCTACCACCTTTGCACCACATGTTTTCACGGAGGTAAGGATTTATGGAACACTCAACATAACAGTACTTGACTTTCACCTGTAGACATCATTATGCACTCCCAGGTCAGCCATGGCACAAGGTTGGTACTAGTTGAATAAATGGTTTTGATGAAAGGTCATCGACCTGAAACATTAACTGAGTTCCTCTCTCCACAGACACTGTTTGACCTGCTGAGTGTTATTCCAGCATTTTCTCTTTTTATTTCAGAAATGAAGCCAGTCTCGCTAACAACACATGAAGCAAAGAAGGACAACCCTAACGCACAGCTGTGACATCTCCAGCCCTCGACAATCCCTCTGGCACAGGTTCTCGCGAAGACCAGGATTGTCAAATTAGCACTCAATTTGAGGCTGCTCTTCTGCTGTGACTGTGGCCCTCGGCGCTTCAGAAACCTAATTTGAGAGTGTCAGAACTAATTTAGCTTGTGACCATGACCAGCATTGTGATAGAAATGATCTTCGCGTCCTGTATTTGGATTGAATACAAGCCTGTCTCCACGCTGAATAACAGTGTCAGTTTGCCCTGCTTAAGGACAATGGGATAAAATGCAAATTGGTTTTTTGGTGAAAAATTACTTTCAGACACGAGCTCCTGCTGAAACGTAATTACGATCGAGGGAAAAAGAAAACTGCGGATACTAGAAATCTGAAATACAAATTTTTGAAATGTGACAAAACTATAACTAATAATTTGTTTAACTATGTACTAGCAGGAATTTTTGGAAGTTCTTTTTACTCTAAATATATTTATTGGGGTCTGATTTTTATCCTGGGTTTTTTCCCTATTCACCCCCCGCCCCTCCTCACCCCGCGCCCCCCTCTTCCGAAGGCTCTGACTCGTGATTGGATACACTCTTGTGCAAGCAGGCAGTCCTTCAGCAGCTCACCCAAGGGGCCAATCGTCAAGTGTGTCGCTGGGCTATTCGATCATGGGGTGGGGGGGGAAAGAGAGGCATGGGAGCTGAGCCCGATCCTGTCCGGAACACACTACTTACACACACACGCTAACACACACACACACACTTTTCAGCAGGAGACATTAGATATCAACCAGGGTTGGGAAATCTGGCTGATCTTTTCTCCTCCCCTGCCCAGGGTCAGTGAGGCCATGCCCATGACTAATACACATATTTTTTGAATGCCTTTTGTGCAACAAATGCTAACCGTATTACAGCAGCTTTGCATGAAGTATTTTCTCAGTGTTACTGAGCGCCCCTTTATTTTTATATAGTCTGGCAGCATTGGTAGCCAACAGGAGTTACTCAGAGACACAAGAGTAGATAAAAGGCTGACTCTCGTGCTTCTGTCGCCTCAGTACTCGATATCATACAAGTGTGATTACCATTACTGGGGCTAGGGAATGCTAACAAGTCTACCCTGGAGTGCAGTCTGCACCACATAATGTAGCTTGTGAGTGCTCTGGGCTCAAATCCTTCGGAAGGAAGACCTACTGTCCCAGGAGACATGGAGTGCAGATTCCTTCAAGATCTGCATTCTTGGCAACCGGTTCAATAGAAGCGATGCTAAAGCCAGGCCCCGGATTGATTCTCTCAGCTGTACTAATAGCCGGGAAGCTAATCGTATTTGTAGGGAGTTCCTCCCTCGCATCAACTTCTCAAAGCGATTCCAGCTCCTGCAAATTCACAATTAAACCCAATCCTCGAGAAACTGGATTTTCTCAATATTTACCAACAAAAAATGATTGTACAAGGCAATAGTTCCCAGTTTGTCGAATGATACACAGAATGATACAGCACAGGAGGAGGCCGTTCAGCCCATCGCACCTGTGCCGGCTCTTTCTGAGAAAAAAAAAACCAACTGGAGAAATGTCTGCTTGGTAAAGAGATCCAGCAGGGATCACTGGGTAGAAGTGATCAAGAGCAGGAGAGAAGGCCAAATCTTCGCCCCTCACGTCCAGGAGCAACTGAAACCAACTGCAGAGTCCTTACGCAACTCCGACTGGGGTCAGCTAACTCAGCACAGGCCAGGGATTGAATCTGGCACCTCCCTGATTTATGTGGCTCAATGTCCCACAGGGTCAGGTCTTTATCAACTGTGCTCCGACTGTCGAAGGTGAGTTTTGCTGTGCAGCAGCAGATGGAGAGAGACTATACTCTTCGCCCGAGACTCTGAATTCTGTCAGGATAAGGGGTGACAGGGATATATATATTTTTTTAATTCATTCTCGGGGTATGGGCATCGCTGGCAAGGCTGGCATTTATTGCCTATCCCTAGTTGCCCCCTGAGAAGGTGATGGTGGGCCTTCTTCGTGAGCCGCTGCAGTTCGTGTGGTGACGGTACTTCCACAGTGCTGTTAGGTAGGGAATGTAGTGGCTTGATACAATGGAGAGCCTTGCTGGGCCACTTCAGAGGGCAGCCAAGAGTCAACCACGTTGGTGTGGGACTGGAGTCACGTGTAGGCCCAGACTGGGTAAGGACGGCAGGTTTCCTTCCCCAAAGAACATCAGTGCATCAGCTGGGTTTTTATGACAATCCGACAGCGTCATGGTTACTTTTACTGTTACCAGCTTTTTATGTACACATTTGTTTTAAAACTGAATTTAAATTCTCAAATTGCCACGGTGGAGATTTGAACTCACAGGCTCTGGATTATTACAGCATGATTACGAGTCCAGTAACATAACTACTACACTATTGTACTCAATTTAGTCTCACTTTAACATAAGTGAGTGTTGACTCAGCGACGATGAAGGGACGGCCTCGATATTTCCAAGTCAGGATGGCATGTGACCAGGAGAGGAACTTGGAGGTGATGGTGTTCCCATGCGCCGGGGATCTTTCAGGTTTGTATGGCTCAGGATTAGACCGGGAAAGTGCTTTTAACAACTGGTCCATCCGGATAGCTCTGAATGTAAATTGCTGTGAAATAATCTGAAACTGATTAGCAGGGAATGGACAGGGTATATTATGATACTGACGGGAAGAGATGCAAAATGGGCTGTCGACGCGCTATTGCTGACCCATTTTACACTAGTGCACAAAGTCTAGATCTACCCCACTGAGTGAGGGGATTTTTTTTAATGTTACAGGCCACGAGAGAGCTAATGCTGTTTATCCCATGCGATGCCTCTATCTCACAGACACTGGTTCAGTACACATGGCGCACAGCAGCATGAAGAATATTACATAGAATTTACAGCACAGATACAGGCCCTTCGGTCCAACAGGTCTATGCCGGTGTTTGAGCCTCCTCCCACCCTACATCATCTCACCCCATCAGCATAACCCTCTATTTCTTTCTCCCTCATGTACATATCCAGCTTCCCGTTAAATGCATCTATGCTATTCGCCTCAACTACTCCCTGTGGTAGCGAGTTCCACATTCTAACCACTCTCTGGGTAAAGAAGTTTCTCCTGAATTCCCAACTGGATTTATTAGTGACTATCTTATATTTATGACCCCTAGTTCTAGTCTCCCCCGCAAGTGGAAACATCTTTCCTACGTCTACCTTATCGAGCCCCTTCGGAATTTGAAAGACCTCCATCAGGTCACCTCTCAGCCTTCTCTTTACTAGAGAAAAGAGCCCCAGCCTGTTCAGTCTTTCTTGACTGTTGTGAATATATTCAAAGGCCTCGTACTGCGCGGTTTTTCTCAATGTGAAGCCTTTCAGCATTGCAACTTTGTAAAGCGTGCAGTCTAATGTTGTACGTTTCTCCCGCTCGCTGTGTATTAGTGACGTTGTAAATGTAGCGGGACTTCCTCTACATTATTTCCAATTAAACTGTTAACAGGGCTCTGAAAGAATGCACATACAATTTCAGTGATCAAAGGAGAATTCCTCATTATGTCTACAGTGGCACCAATGTGTATTCACCAGCCAAGGCCGTACATTTTTATAGCGCATTTAACTTAGCGGGACGTTCCAAGGTGCTTCACAGAAAAGAAAGACTTGCATTTCTACTGCGCCTTTCATGACCTCAGGACGTCCCAAAGAGCTTTACAGCCAATGAAGTACTTTTTGAAGTGTAGTCACTGTTGTAATGTAGGGAAACAAGGCAGCCAATGTGTGCTCAGCAAGATCCCACAAACAGCAATGTTAAAGTGCTCAGATAATGTGTTTAGGTGTTGTTTGAGGGATAAATATTGGGCAGGACACCGGGGAGATCTCCCGTGCTCTTCTTCAAAATAGTGCCATGGAATCTTTTACCACCCGAGAGGGCAGACGGGGCCTCGGCTTAACGTCTCATCCGAAAGACGGCACCTCCAACAGTGCAGCACCCCCCTCAGTACTGAAACTGGAGTGTCAGCCTAGATTATGGGCTCAAGTCTCTGGAGTGGGATTTGAACCCACAACCATCTGCCTCAGAGGCAAGCACGCTACCCACTGAGCCACAGCCAGCAGGAGCAGATGGTGATTTTGAGGGAGTTGACCAAAAGCATGGTCAAAGAAGTAGGTTTTGAGGAGGCTTCTGAAGGAGGAGAGAGAGGGAAGAAGGCCGAGAGATTTAGGGAGGGTCTTCCAGAGCTTGGGGCGAAGACGGCGGAAGGTGGAGCAGATGGAGGGGAGGTGGGATGCAAAGGAGATAAGAAGTGCGGAGGGCACCTGGAGAGATGCGAAGGTGGGCCTCCCACCCTAAGGTAGTCTCCTGCGCTTGGAGTTGGCACCTGCTATCGAATGACCATTGGCTCCTCTCTCCTACCATGAAAAATTGAACTGGCATTCAGATGGAGGTGAGCAGACCCACATGCACCTGGAGGGAGTGTCCAGGAGGTGGCGACGTAGCTGGGAGGCGGCAACTCCCAGGTTGCATTTTACAAGTACTGGTCCCAAACCCTAACCCGCGAAATAAAGACACAGGTAAATAGTGCACAAATAGTTGCCCGCAAACAAATTAAGCTGAGTTCATACTGCTATTGGCGCAGTGCCGGTTCTGCTGGATCCCAGCACGCAGCCAATGGCAACCCCAAACCACGCTTGCCGGATTCGCTGATGGCGCTGGGCGAGAAGGCTCAGTCGGGCCTTAGCGATTCCGGCACTAGAGCAATACAAAGCACCTTTGAAGACTGTCACTCACTCTCAGGGTATGCAAATGACATTCAGAAACCTACTTAAGCTTTTGTGTCAGCCATAACCCAAAGGTAGCACTCTCGCCTCTGAGTCAGAAGGTTGTGAGTTGAAGCCCCACGCCTGAGGTTTAAGCCTGTAATCTAAGCTGACACTGCCTCTGCAGTGCTGAGGGAGTGCTGCACTGTCGGAGGTGCCGTCTTTCGGATGAGACGTTAAGCTGAAGCCCCGTCTGCCCTCGCAGGTGGACGTAAAAGGTCGCACGGCACTACTGCGAAGAAGAGCAGGGGATTTCTCCCCAGTGTCCTGGGGCCAATATTTATCTCTTAACCCACATCACTAAAAACGGATTATCTGGTTATTATCACATTGCTGTTTGTGGAAGCTTGCTGTGTGCAAACTGACTGCCTCATTTCCTACATTACAACAGTGACGACACTTCAAAAGTACTTCATAGGCTGTAAAGTGCTTTGGGACGTCCTGAGGTTGTGTAAAGGCGCTATAGAAATGCAAGTTCATTCTTTCTTTTCTCTCATGGTTTATGCTGTCACCAGAACCACAGCCATATAAACTGTTTGTTTGTTTCCCAAAATATACACAGTAAAATATATTGACCGGGGGGGGAAGAAATGGCCAGTACAGACACGATGGGCCGAATGGCCTCCTTCTGTGCCGTAAATTTCTATGATTCTATGGCAATGACACAATCATCTGTGAATGTCGGGAAAAGCTCTCCTGCAGCAACCAAGAAGGAAGCTTGCAGTTATGAGGGAGTTACGCAAAGCTAAGAATTTGTGCTAATTTCTGGGAATACACAGATCAATAGTGGCCGGCAGTTCCTCCGTACGTACCACCCGCAAGACGGGACAGAAGTGCCAAAGAAAATGACTTCCCGAGAAAGGGCAGGTGGGCCTCTCAGTTAACAAAACAGTGCGAAATACCTTGTATTGGAACAGGAAGTGCCTTCAGGTTAAAGACCAAATTCCCTGAAACATCTGTTTGGGTCTCGCTTCCAGCCTGCCAAGTATTCCAAAAAGGACTATCAACTGGAAACTCAATATTTACTGTTCAAAATATATTCCGAGATTTTCAAAGTATTGCTTTATGACACAACACAATTCCCCCTGTGGTAGCATAGCTACGCAAACCTCAGAGTCAAGCAGTACTCACGAGCTGGGAGGGAGTGGATCCGGTTATAGGAACATCGGAACAGGAGGAGGCCATTCAGCCCCTCGAGCCTGTTTCCACCATTCAATGAGCTCATGGCTCATCTGTATCTCAACTCCATCCACCTGCCTTGGGCTGTGGGATCAAATCCCGAACCAGGCAAGGTGCCTGAGTGACCGCATGGGATTTAGAATTTTCTGGGGAGGAGCGGTTGCATGTCAGCCCTGGCTCAGTGAGTCAGGAGGTTGTGGGTTCAAGTCCTACTCCAGAGACTTAATGACAAAATCCAGGCTGATACTCCTGAGTGCTGTACTGAGGGCGTGCTGCACTGTCGGAGGTGCCGTCTTTCGGATGAGACATTAAACTGAGACCCCGTCTGCCCTCTCAGATGGATGTAAAAGATCCCATGGTACTATTTCGAAGGAGAGCAAGGGAGTTCTCCCTGGTGTCCTGGAACAATATTCATCCCTTAACCAACATCACTAGAATAGATTATCTGGTCATTATCACATTGCTGTTTGAGAAACTTGGCTGCCACGTTTCCTACATTACAACAGTGATTACACTTCAAATGTACTTCATTGACTGTAAAGCGCTTTGGGACAACCTGAAGTTGTGAAAAGTGCTATATATATGCAAGTTCTATCTTTAAGAGAAAATAGTTAGCTCCCAGCTACTTTAATAGATGGTCAATTGTGATCACGGGTGGAATCATAGCAGCTATCTCCAGCCTTAATCAAGATCCGATGGATCTACTGGGCTATTAACCTCGGGGAGTCTCAATTATTTTCAAAGATACACCAGCGATCTGCAATTGCATCAAGCAGAGCCCGTCACA
>CM059440.1:60070220-60210220 GCA_030390025.1 Squalus acanthias | reverse complement strand
CGCTATAGAACGTGACTTGACATCGTTGCCGGTCTTTCCAGTTTTTAAAAAAAAACAAACAAACACAAGAAACAAACACAAAAAATGGAGAGGATATGCAGCCAGCAGGTGTTCTGACGCGTTGGACCCCCTGGGACACATCTCATTGTCTTGGCTGTGCTCTTAGTGTGTCTTTGATGTAGGGAAAGATTTAATCTATGCATTTTCTCTGTGTTTTTATATTCTGTGAATTCTGATAGATTCTCTCACAGTAACTTTGCCTGACGAAGGGGCGACAGCTCCGAAAGCTTGTAATTTTAAATAAATCTGTTGGACTATAACCTGGTGTTGTGCGACTTCTCATAGAATATAAGAGCAGGGAGGTTATGATGGAGCTGTACAAAACGTTAGTTAGGCCACAGCTGGAATAGTGTGTGCAGTTCTGGTTGCCACACTATAGGAAGGATGTGATTGCATTGGAGAGGGTGCAGAGGAGATTCACCAGGATGTTACCTGGGCTGGAGCGCTTCTGCTATGAAGAGAGACTGGACAGGCTAGGGTTGTTTTCCTTAGAGCAGAGAAGGCTGAGGGGGGACCTGATTGAGGTGTACAAAATTATGAGGGGCATAGATAGGGTAGATAGAAAGGAACTTTTCCCCTTCGTAGAGGGGTCAATAACCAGGGGGCATAGTTTCAAGGTAAGGGGCAGGAGGTTTAGAGGGGATTTGAGTAAAAACTTTTTCACCCAGAGGGTGGTTGGAATCTGGAACTCACTGCCTGAAAGGGTGGTAGAGGCAGGAACCCTCACAACATTGAAGAAGCATTTAGATGAGCACTTGAAACGCCATAGCATACAAGGCTACGGACCAAGTGCTGGAAAATGGGATTAGAATAGACAGGGCTTGATGGCCGGCGCAGACACGATGGGCCGAAGGGCCTCTTTCTGTGCTGTATAACTCTATGACTCTATGACACACGCCCCACACACACCCTCCACACACATCCCACACCACACACACACCCCACACCACACACACACCCCACACACACAGACACACACACCCCCCACACACACACCCTACCACACACAGACACCCCCCCCCACACACACACCCCCTCCCCACACACCCCCCCCACACACCCCACCCTCCACACACACCCCACCCCACACACACCCCCCCCACACACACGCCCCCCCACACACACCCCCCCCCACACACACACCCCCCCCCACACACACCCCCCCACACACACACACCCCCCACACACACACACCCCCCACACACACACACCCCCCACACACACACCCCCCACACACACACCCCCCACACACACACACCCCCCCACACACACACACCCCCCCACACCCCCCCCCACACACCCCCCCCCCCCCACACATACACACCCCCCCCCCACACACACACCCCCCCCCACACACACACCCCCCCCACACACACACACCCCCCACACACACACACCCCCACACACACACCCCCCCCACACACACACCCCCCCCCCCACACACACCCCCCCCACACACCCCCCCCACACACACACCCGCCCCACACACACCCCCCCCACACACACACCCCCCCCACACACACACACCCCCACACACCCCTCCACACACACACCCTCCACACACACACCCTCCACACACACACACCCTCCACACACACACACCCTCCACACACACACACCCTCCACACACACACACCCTCCACACACACACACCCTCCACACACACACACCCTCCACACACACACACCCTCCACACACACACACCCTCCACACACACACACCCCCCCACCACACACACCGTCCACACACTTTGTGGCTGGGGAACAGCTATGATTCCTAGTAGGATGGAAACCCTCTCAAAATAATCCAGCTGACTGAAACCCAATCTGGTCAACTTGTGAGTGTGGGGGTTGGTGGGGGGTTGGGCAGCGGGGGGGGGGTCGTGACCACTTAACCCAGCCTTTAGTGTACCATGCTATGTCGTCAACCACTGCGAAGGGGCAGCTCATGCCATTAATTTAACAGCCCTAGAACTAACATGTCAGGCACTAAATCACCTTGTGATCTGGGTGTTGAAAATGACATAAATCTGGCTGCGAATGACTTCCCTCTGGCAGCTCTGTTGAATTACGTTCGGCTGGACGCAAAGCGTTTCGCCCAGATGCGGGCTTTCTCACCAGAGTTTATTTTGACTTTATTCCTCTCTTAAACTGTTACGAGTGCTCACAAAAATAGAGAATTTGTTTATTCAGATTTTGTTCCCCCGCTGGTACCATAACATGGCCCCATTATACCGGATGACAAGCAGATGTTTGGGCCGCACTATAGATACTTTGGTTTGAGTTTAACTTGGGCGCATTTCCCCCTGCATCACCCCACTGCCCCCCCCCCCTAAAATGTTAGCGGGTGGGGGAGGGACTTAAAGAAACCAGGAGCTTTCTACTCAATAAGCTTACGGTGCAGACAGAAGTACTGCCAGTGAAACTAGTGAACACTTCCCCTGAAACATTTCCCTTTTTTCCATCACACGCGCCTTAGGGCTTTGAGCCGGAACTCTACGGTGTAACTGTAAGTATCAAACCCGTTCTTGAATGAGATCTTACTGCTCACAAGGGTAACAGATGCAACCGCGAAGCGACTTTCTCTTGGGTTACAGTTCTAATATTTTCATATCATTTGCATCAGGCAAACAAACGCAACGACACAAGGTTCTTTATTTTAGCTCCAGGCTGTACAAAGGGGGTTTGCAGTACGGCACACCATCTGTATCTGTGCTCTGTTTTTGAGTCAGCAAATTAGATATGCATCGGCAGACAGTGACTGTTTTAACTGGCAACAGAGTGCGTATTGTCAATTGAGCTGAAAGCATTTTTAACATACTTCACCCTGAACTGTTTAGCGAGGCTCTCCTGACCCAAGTTAAGGGGGGAATTTTAATATTGGGATATACAGAATCACAGAAATTTACAGCACAGAAGGAGGCCACTCATCCCATTGTGTCTGTGCCGGCCGTAAAAGAGCTCTCCACCCTAATCCCACTTTCCAGCTCTTGGTCTGTAGCCTTGTAGGTTATGGCACTTCAAGTGCATATCCAAGTACTTTTTAAATGTGATGAGTGTTTCTCCCTCTACCACCCTTTCAGGCAGTGAGTTCCAGACCCCCACCACCCTCTGGGTGAAAAAAGTTATCCTCAACTCCCCTCTAATCCTTCTACCAATTACTTTAAATCTATGCCCCCCTGGTTATTGACCTCTCTGCTAAGGGAAATAGGTCCTTCCTACTCTATCACGGCCCCTCATAATTTTGTACACCTCAATTAAGTCTCCCCTCAGCCTCCTCTGTTCCAAAGAAAATAACCCCAGCCTATCCAATCCTTCTTAAGAACATAAGCAATAGGAGCAGGAATAGGCCACTTGGCCCCTCGAGCCTGCTCCGCCATTCAATAAGATCATGGCTGATCTAGGGCTCAAAGCCACTTCCCAGCCCACTCCCCGTCACCCTTCACTCCCTTATCTTGCAAAAATTTGTCTATCTCCACTTTAAATGTATTTAATGACCCAGCCTCCGCAGCTCTCTGGGGCAGAGAATTCCACAAATTTACGACCCTCTGAGAGAAGAAGTTCCTCCTCATCTCAGTTCTAAAAGGACGACCCTTTATTCTGAGACTGTGCCCCCGAGTTCTAGATTCCCCCATGAGGGGAAACATCCTCTCTGCATCTACCCTGTCGAGCCCCCTCAGTATCTTATATTGCCTGCTCAACCTTTCCTCATAAGTCAAACCCCTCATCTCTGGAATTAACCTAGTGAATCGTCTCTGAACTGCCTCCAATGCAAGTATATCCTTCCTTAAGTAAGGAGACCAAAACTGTACGCAGTACTCAAGGTGTGGTCTCACCAATACCCTGTACAGTTGTAGCAGGACTTCCCTGCTTTTATACTCCAACCCCCTTGAAATAAAGGCCAACATTCCATTTGCCTTTTTGATTACTTGCTGTACCTGCATGCTAACTTTTTGTGTTTCATGCACAAGGACCCCCAGGTCCCTCTGAACTGTAGCATTTTGTAATCTCTCTCCATTTAAATAATAGTTTGTTTTTTATTTTTCCTGCCAAAGTGGATAACCTCGCACTTTCCCACATTATACTCCATCTGCCAAATGTTTGCCCACTCACCTAGCCTGTCTATATCTCTTTGCAGGTTCTTTGAGTCCTCTGCACAACTTGCTTCCCACCCATCTTTGTATCATCCGCAAACTTGGCTACATTACACTCGATCCCTTCATCCAAGTTATTAATGTAGATTGTAAATAGTTGGGGCCCCAGCACCGATCCTTGTAGCACCCCACTAGTTACCGTTTGCCAACCAGAAAATGACCCATTTATCCCGACTCTCTGCTTTCTGTTAGTTAGCCAATTCTCTATCCATGCTAATATATTACCCCCAACTCTGTGAGCTCTTATCTTATGCAGTAACTTTTTATGTGGCACCTTATCGAATGCCTTCTGGAAATCCAAATACACCACATCCACTGGCTCACCCTTGTCCACCCTGCTTGTTACATCCTCAAAGAGCTCCAGCAAATTTGTTAAACATGATTCCCCTTTCCTAAAACCATGCTGACTCTGTTTGACTGCAGTATGTTTTTCTAAATGCCCTGCTACTGCTTCCTTAATGAGGGGCTCTAGCATTTTCCCAACGACAGATGTTAGGCTATCTGGTCTATAGTTTCCTGCTTTCTGTCTCCCTCCTTTCTTAAATAGGGGTGTTACATTAACGGTTTTCCAATCCGCTGGGACCTCTCCAGAGTCCAGGGAATTTTGGTATATTGCAACCAATGCATCCACTATCTCTGCAGCCACTTCTTTTAAGACCCTGGAATGCAGGCCATCTGGTCCAGGGGACTTGTCCTCTTTTAGTCCCATTATTTTACTGAGTACTATTTCCTTAGTGATAGTGATTGTCTTTAGTTCCCCACTCCCTGTGGCCCCTTGATTATCCATTATTGGGATGTTGTTAGTGTCTTCTACAGTGAAGACAGATGCAAAATATTTGTTCAGAGTCTCTGCCATTTCCCCGTTCCCCATTATTAATTCCCCAGTCTCATCCTCTAAGGGACCAACGTTTACTTTAGATACACTCTTCCTTTTTATATACCTGTAGAAGCTCTTACTATCTGTTTTAATGTTTCTTGCCAGTTTACTCTCATAATTCATCTTCTCTCTATTATTTTTTTAGTCATCCTTTGCTGGTTTTTAAAAATTTCCCAATCCTCTGGTCTCCCACCAATCTTGGCAACATTGTATGCCTTCGTTATCAATTTGATACCATCCTTTACTTCCTTAGTTGGCCACGGATGGTGCTCCCTTCTCTTAAAATCTTTCTTTCTCACTGGAATATATTTTTGTTGAGCGTTATGAAATATCTCCTTAAATGTCCACCACTGCATTTCAACTTTCTGACCCTTTAATTTGTTTTTCCAGTCCACTTTAGCCAGTTCTGCCCTCATGCCATTATAATTGCCTTTGTTTAAGATCAGGACACTGGTTTGGGATACAACTTTCTCACCTTCCAACTGAATTTGAAATTCAACCGTGCTATGATCACTCTTTCCTAGAGGATCCTTTACTATGAGATCATTTATTAATTCAGTCTCATTACATAGTACCAGATCCAAGATAGCCTGCTCCCTGGTTGGTTCCATTACATACTGTTCTAGGAAAACATCCCGGATGCACTCTATGAACTGATAGCTACAATTCTCCAGTCCTGGCAACATCCTCGTAAATCTCCTCTGTACCCTCTAAGAGTACTTGTGTGAGGTATTTATATTTTGTTATGTAAGGGGGAGTGGGGGGATGAGGTTGGGTCATTTATTTTTTGTTCAAGCAATCTCATTAATTTGCCTATTTTGTTTCCCATCCCCTCCCTTTTTTCTGAAGATGTCGAGGTACAGTTCCTCAGGTGCTCGCAATCATGCTCTATCTCACCCGATAGCTATTGTTCATGTGTGAGTCCATGTAATTTGTTGGCAGGCTAATCAATCACGGGTCTTCTTGGCCCAGTACTGCACAAGGCAGCTTTAGCAAGTGAACTATGGGGGGGCAGCTGTTAGTCATCTGTTTCAATGGGCCAGACATGCTGGGTGGTGGGCAGCTTAAGAGGGTCATCTTGTGATGTGTCCACTGCTTAACAGTGATCACAAATCATCGTTTGCGGAGAGTGAGGCAAAAAGTAAGATCATAAGAAGGATCGGTGCCATTGAGCACAACGATAGGGAAAGGACACACTGCAGAAGATCCATAGCCCTCCGTCACCTCAACGGAAATGGACAAATTCAGAAATTCGGAGGGCAATGCCTAATGGGGATTGTTTAACTAATTCATTAAAACACCTTGCATTTAACTAGTTCCTATCACTGCTCTCTGAAATGTCTCAAAGCGCTTCATGTACGACGAGTTACTCTGAAATGAAGTGCAAACCATTTTGAGTACAGCATGATCCCACAAACAGCAATGAAATGGATGACCAGTTAATCTGTTCTTTGTGGTGTTGATTGATGGAGGAATGTTGGCCAGAACAAGTCTATCCTCTTACAAAAGCAAAATACTGCGGATGCTGGAAATCTGAAAGAAAAACAGAAAATGCTGGAAATACTCAGCAGGTCAGGCAGCATCTGTGGAGAGAGAAACAGAGTTAATGTTTCAGGTCGATGACCCTTCATCAGAGTTCTCACAGATGATGCCTGACCTGCTGAGTATTTCCAGCATTTTCTATTTTTAAGTCTATCCTCTTCTTCAAATAACGGCTGCCTGAATCCACTGGAACAGGTAGATAAGGCCTCGGTTTAATGTTTCATCCAAAGGATGGTACCTCCAATAATTCAACGCTCCTTCAATATTGCACTGAAATCCCAGCCTAGATACTTAGCGCAAGAGACTTAGAGGGCAGAGTGCCACAAACTGAGCCACACTGACACTACCAATAGGTAAAAAGAGGGTGAGCCTTTTATATTCAAATAAAGGCGTTTCTTCCTTTCCCATTTCTTGGGACTCGCACTCTGCACACCCTCCCTAGTCAAGAGGCTGGGTAAGGGAAGATCTCCCAGGTGTCTAGAACTGCCCTCTGAAACCAGTCTCTTTGAAATGCAAGAAGATTCTCCTTTGATTTCTCTTCAATTCCCACAGAGAAGCAGTTGGGCAGGTGTGTGGGGAGGGAAACGTGCATGAGCCAACGTCACACCATTCTGCCGTGCGGCACATTGATACGCCAATGCTGTGCCAATACAATGTCCCAAAGCACAATGCTAACTGAAGCTCATCTGGGGTAATTACTCACAGCAGTCCCCCTTTAACTAGTTGTCTGGGCTACAGTCTCAAAACTAATTAAAAACTACTCCAATGACTAAATATTTTACACCTTGTAAAATCTTAGCTTGGCAGCAGAGGTCTAACCATCTGATTAGTTTCAAGTGTGGATCTCACAAGCCTGTTGGTTGGTGACCATGCTACACACAATCTTTTATAATCTACATACTCAGGACTGTACTTCCCTTCTTCACTGCGCCCTACGATCATTAACTTTATAGCAATGTTTCATCCTGACTGTGTGTTGGTGTTTTCATTCCAATTTGTAACCAACCTCCTTCTGCAAAGTAACTACAAACTGTGAATGAACCTGTGGACACTACCAGTTCCAATCGGGGGGGGGGGTTTAAGGTGGCCTTGGTTTTAAACCAGTATTAGAAAGCACAGATTGTTATCATTTTCAACACTTGCTGTATGAAGTCTCACGGATACCAGTAATGACTGCTTGTGCTTATGGTTCCTAAAGGTTCAACTCTTGATCATTGGTATCAGGATTCCCATCATGTCTCATCTATGTAATGTGAGCTTCGCAAAAGTTTGTTGTGGAGCTTCCTGTGTCTGGTTCTTGGCTATGCAGGTGAGTGGCTAATATAGTGCCGCAAGTGCCATGACTTATATAAACCCTGGTACAACTGTATTTGCTGCTCACGGTCCGGTTTCCTCTACACTGGGGAGACCATATGCAGATTTGGGTGATCGCTTTGCTGAACATCTCCATTCAGTCCGCAAGTGTGACCCTGAGCTTCCGGTCGCTTGCCACTTTAATTCTCCATCCCTCTCGGGCCTCTCTGTCCTACATGGTTCCGGCCTCAACATTGAGTTCAACAACTTTAGATCATAACCACCACACCCATTTTCTCGGACATCATTACTGGTAATGGTTCTGCTGTTGCCATTTACATCTCCTCTGGATCTAACTTTTGTTTTCTTACTTGTCCCATTACCACTCCCTTTTGCCTTGCACCATCATCCCTTTTGACATTTATCACTCCTACCTTCCACTCTATCACAGGCCTTCTCTTTTGTTCTTTCCTCCTCTCCCCGCACTTTTCCCGGCTTCTGTACTTATTAAAAACTGTTCAATCTCTAATTCTTCCAGTTCTGATGAAAAGTCATCGACCTGAAACGTTAACTGTTTCTCTCTCCTCGATGCTGCCTGACCTGCTGAGTGTTTCCAGCATTTTCTGTTTTTATTTCAGATTTCCAGCATCTGCAGTATTTTGCTTCTGTCCTCACCAGGTGTCCACTTCTCGGCAGGAGTGTGAACAGGAGGCTAAGGGGGCAATTATAACCCAACTTGCCGGGCGGGAAACCCACGGGATTGGGCGGAACGCCAGTTTTACCCCCCCGCCCAATATTGCTCTCCACTGACTTCAGCGGAGAGTAAAATTAGGCGGGGTGTAAAACTAGCGTTCCACCCGATCCCGTCAGTTTGTCGACAGGTGAATTAGGTTAAAATTGCACCAAACGTCCAATCCCTACTGTCACACAAGATGATTGCAGCTAACAAATTCAATGCATGCTAATTTTTAAAAACACTGCTGGCATATTGATATATCACATCTCTACTGTAGCAGATACATGAGGGATTTTATTTTGCTAATGAGGTTATGCCTTTTTAAGATATTTTCTCCCCCTTTTTTTTGCATCTCCCAATACTGAAAGCTGGGCAGAAGTGGTTCTGGGTCTACCCATCCCACCCCACCCCCCCCGCCCCTGCCCCCGCCCCCACACCACCGCTGCCGCCAGAGGACCCTGGATCAAGACATCGTCGTGTGGTGAATCTCTGGCCTGATCCCAGAGCCCCATCACTCACCGCAACTTAACCCGAATGTGTTGCTTCACATTAGGGATGTGCCTTTCACAGAAACAGCAGAGCTGACTCACACAGCTACAGCTATAGCTACAACTGTGCAACACCCTCAAATCATTCAGTATCAGTGTCAACATCAGACCTGGCAAAGATTCAAAAGGACTCGGTGAATTGAACATTACTTTTGAAATCGCAGGTTAAGAAGATGCAATAGCCCAGTAATCTGAGCCACCATCTAGCTGGCATTGCCCACTGGCATCACAAGACTTGGGAGGAAGTTACATATGATAAAAATGTATTTCTGATAGAAGAGGAAGCATAACTTGCAGAGAATTATATGATGGTACAGTATGACACTCTAACTCTGCAATTTTTGAAGGTATACTGCTTACACACTAACTACTGCACTGTACAACATAGAAAAGCCTTGTCCACTGGTAGCGCATAGCAAGAAGTCACAGAATATCGGAACATGAGGAACAGGAGGAGGTCATACAGCCCCTTCGGTCCTGCTCCGCCATTCATGGCTGAACTGTACCTCAACTCTATTTACCTGCCTTAGCTCCATCTCCTTTGATACTCTCTCAAGACACAAATCTATCGATCTCAGCCTTGAAAGCTCCAATTGCACAAGCAACCAGAGCTTTTTGTGAGTTCCAATTTTCTACTGCCCTCTGGATGCTCTGCCCACGGTTTTCAGGCCTCTAATTTTAACTAATCGCGGTTCCTGACATGCACGGACGAGGCTCCCCACCTGTAGCGCACAGTCGTAAAATCAGCCCTGAAATCTCCGTCATTCACCTCTGCAGAACTAAGTTCAAAGTTCACCCCATGATTTGAAGACTCTCTTTGAGGTGCAGTGGCAGCTTCGGAGGAACAAGAGTCCACCGAACAAAACTTCTCCACACTTGGCACTGATTCGAGAATCCCAGACTAATTAGGCCTAGGGTTTTAAAGAGCAGCAAACCAGACAAGCGGTGCCAGACACATCTACAGCTGGCACTGAACTACGCAGTCACAGCAAAGTGAAGGGAACTTAGTAGTGCTGAAAACTTGGAGTGGGTATTGAATGGAAAATTGGAATGTGCTGCGTTATACCCAGGAGTTGTCTTTTTTAAAAAAAAGTCAATTTATGAATTAAAAAAATTGGTTGCCACTCTCTCGCATAAGAAATTAAGGAAGGAACACTCAACTTTGAACCACAGTCAGATTGAAATTTAATTTTCCCATGCATGCCCATTGCAAGGTAGATTGTCATTGGATATACAACCCATCATAAGGTTCACGAACCTGGTAAACAATTGAAGTCTGTGTATAGAATTCCTCTGTCTGTTATTTTAACAGAGGTGTTACACTGTCAGAAATAAATATGTTAACAAGTGGAGAGAGGCTCAATGGGCAGCACTCTCGCCTCTGAGTCAAAGGGTCATGGGTTCAAGCCCCACTCCAATTACTTGGGCACGTAATCCAGGCTGACACTCCCAGTGCAGCACTGAGGGAATGCTGCACTGTTGAAGGTGCTGTCTTTCGGATGAGACGTTAAACCAAGTGCAAACAGTCTGTCTGCCTCTCAGATCCTTTGTCGGGCTGTTTGCAGGTTCTTGTTGTGCACAAATTGGACATCACAACATTGCAAAAGTATTTAATTGGCTGTGAAGTGCTTCAGAATATCCTGAGTTAGTGAAAGGTGCTATAAAAATTCAAGTTCTTTATTTGATACCAATACATTAAGTGGTTAGACTCAACAACGCTGGCACAGAGTGCAATACAACCTCCCAATCAACGGTGGGAAGCCAGAAATGGGAAGCTAAACCCGGACACATAATTTTTTGCCCTGGACTGGCTCCAGTTTGGCAGAATTCAAATCATTGTCACAGAGTAAAATATGCAATTATGCCAGAACAACAGATCTGCCTCATCAAGTATCATTGCAGTGAAATATATATCAAAGAAATGGTAACGTGGACAACACGCATTTAGATAGCGCCTTTAACATAGAAAAACATCCCAAAGTGCTTCACAGCGTCTACAGAGGAGACCAGTAGATGAAGCATCCCGTGGAAAAGCAGGATTACTATCACTGCCAAGCCGAAAACCAGACAGGAACAAGATGAGGGTGGGTGGGGGCCATAACTTGAATTCCGTTGTTTGCTGGTAATGAGAATTCATTGAAAACCCGACTGACTAATGCTCCACGTGGTAAGGCACAGATATATTGGGGAAAAGTGGACTTCTGTTTTGAAAATCAGGCCTTTGGTGTCTGGTTTAGATTTTAGAAAGTTTCCAGACACGTCACTCAAAGACAAAAAAATGGCCGCCGAGCTAAAGAAGAGGTATTAGGAGGGTTGACTAAAAGCTTGGTCAAAAAGGTGGGTTTGAAGGAGGGTCTTAAAGGAGGAGAGGGAGGTGCAGGGGATTAGGGAGGGAAGGAGGAGCAAGGCCACGAAGGGATTTAAACACGACATCGAGATTTTATATTGCAGACATTGGGGGTCTGGGAGCCAATGTAAGTCAGCAAAGACAGCAGTGATGGGTGACCAGGACTTGGTGTGGGATTGGATATGGGCAGCAGAGCTTTGGATGAGCTGATGTTTACAGAGAGTGGAGGATGGGAGGATGAACAGGAGCGCATTGGAATAGTCGAGTCTGGAGGTGCCAAAGGCGCGGATGAGAGTTTCAGCAGCTGATGGGCTGAGGCAGGGGAAGAGACGGGCGAAATTACAGAAGTGGAAGTAGGTGGTCTTTGTGATGCACAGGATATGGGGTCGGAAGCTCAGCTCGGGGTCGCCAAGGTTGCAAACAGTCTGGTTCAACCTGCGACACTAACCGGGAAGGGGGATGGAATCGGTGGCAAGAAAGTGATGGGATAGTAGATTCCTTGTGAGGTAAAGCTAACATAAGTGCCTTCAATGTTTAAATTAAAAATAAAACTGATCAATATATATTTTTCGCATTCTGTACAAATAAGAAAGAAAAAAGATTTGCATTTACGTAATGTCTCAAAGCAGAGGCTGTTAGGATCATAAAGCAAAGAAGGAGGCCATTCGGCTCATTGAAAGCGATATACAATTAGTCCCACTCCCCTGCTCTTTCCCCATAGCCCTGCAAATTTCTCCTTTTCAAGTATATATCTAATTCCTTTTTGAAAGTTACTATTGAATCTGCTTCCACCACCCTTTCAGGCAGCGCACTCCAGATCGTTATTATGTAGTCAAATCTGGCAGCCATTTTGCACGCAGCAACAACCTACAAACAGCAATGAGATGATTTACCAGTTAAATCTGTTTTTGGTGCAGTTTGTTGAGTGAGGAGTGTGGGTCAGAACTCCTCGCTCTTCTTTGAATAGTGCCACTGAATGCTTAACATCCACATGAGCAGGCAGACAAGGCTTTGGTTTGACGTCTCATCTGAAGGACAGCACCTCCGACAGTGCAACGCTCCTTCCGCACTGCTCTGGAGTGTCAGACTTCATTATAAGCCTAAGTCCTATAGTGGGATAAAATGAAATAAATAACCATCACAGCAATAGGTCATTCGGCCCAACTGGTCCATGCTCCACACGAGCCTCCTCCCACCCGACTTCATCTAACCCTATTAGTGTATCCTTCTATTCCTTTATCCCTCATGTTCTTATCTAGCTTCCCCTTAAATGCATCTATGCTATTCACCTCAACTACTCCCCGTGGTAGCAAGTTCCATTCTCACCAGTCTCTGGGTAAAGAAGTTTCTCCTGAATTCCTAATTGGATTTATTGGTGACTATCTAATATTGATAGTCCCTAGTTTTGGTCTCCCCCACAAGTTTTTTAAAATTTGTTCATGGGATCTGGGCGTCGCTGTCAAGGCCAGCATTTATTACCCATCCCTCAACATCTTCTCTACATCTACCCTATCAAACCCTTTCAAAATCTTGAAGACCTCTATCAGGTCACCCCTTAGTCTACTCGTTTCTGGAGAAAAGATCCTCAACCTGCTCAATCTTTCTTGGTGTTATAGCTATGCACATTTTGGTCTGCGATCTATTATATTATAATGATTGACAGCGGTATATAGCCTGTGTAATGCTCAAAGGCCATCTTCTCTTTTAGTAGTTGAACAATTGGAAGGGAATTCTAATTCCATTTGTAGCTTCCCAATACAAAGATCCTTTGTCAATCACACTTTAAAAAAAAAAATCAGGTTTAAGACCTTCTGCACCCTTGAGAGTCTGGCAAATTTGAGTGCTGGATTTGTACTGGAGCCTGGAGTCCAGCTTTTTATTATCAGCCTACACTTGGAGCTTCCAAATCTACTTATTCTGCTGTGCCGAATTCGGATGCTTCTTGATTGATTTTCAATTCTTCAACAACTGAGCACAAAGATGAGGGAATGTGGACAACTATTTGCACAGATGCCGAGTTTTAATGATGTTTAATTGGTGTGGGCCGCAGGAGCAACACTGATAGGTCAGCTTTGGCTGCTGTTTCGTCTGTTGGACTGGGATGAAGAGGTTGACAAACCAGATACCGTCTATCCCTCTACTTAGTGTCAGATTGTAATTCAAAAAATCTGCTCTAAAAAAAAATTATATATATATTTGAACGATACAGTACAGAAGGCCATTCGGCCTATCGTGCCTGTACCGGCTCTTTGAAGGAGCTATCCAATTAGACCCTACTCCTCTGCTCTTTCCTCATAGCCCTGCAAATGTGTCCCCTTCAAGTATTCATCCAAATCCCTTTTGAAAGTTACTATTGAATCTGCTTTCATTACCCTTTCAGGATGTGCATTCCAGATCACAACAACAATCTATTCCTCCAGTTAGTGTCAGTTTGTTAAAAAAAATAGTTGTATATATATATATATATATTTTTTTTTGTAGATGGACTCAAGTGAGTGTGGCTAAAAAAAACAAAGCCACAATCCATGGGCTCAACCTATGTCCTTGGCATCATCTGCTTTAGTGCAGTATTGAGGGAATACTGCACTGTCGGATGAGATGTTAAATGAGGCCTCATCTGCCTGTGTAGGTGGACTTGTCCCAATGTCCTACCCAACATTCCTCCCTCAACCAACACCACCAAAACAGGTCAACTGGCCATTGCAGCTTGCTGTGCAAGTTAGTTGTTGTGGTTGCTTACATAACAACGGTGACTACACGTCACAAGAAATTAATTGTCAAACTTTTATCAAGGAAAAATAAGTCAAATTAACTTCTTGGAGAGAGCACAGGATTATACATACCCACCCTGCCTTTACCCGGCCACATTGCCTTCTACGTAGGGGGTGTTTGGAGGTTAGTTACGTTTGCATAGTGATGTGTCCTGGTCAACCATGGTCCCCTGGTGCTTGCTTGCTGTGTGGATTCAGGGAGGAATTTCCCAGAATTTTCCACGAAACTAGCCACAGTTTTTTTTAATCCTCTCTTCCCCCTTCCCCAAGGATTTAGAACTACTAGCAGTTGGGGAAGGCAGTGGTCATTTTGCTGATGCTCACAACGCATTGGTCATGTCACTTGTTGGGGATGGTGAGGGGGGCAGGGACTGTGTGGAAGATCATAGATGCTCTTCTCTCATTCTGTTGTTTGTACTGTATATAGCTTTCTGAACAATGGGAGTGAGAGGAATTCACAATACATCTCTTCTTAGAATTTACATCAGCACAAATAACAAGCAATGATTGCCTGGGCTGGAACAGTCTTTGCACCCTGACACCCAAGAATTGGGGCTCATGGCTGTATTTATGAAGAAACAAATGAGCCCAATGGCCGTGAATGTGGCCACTAATAAGCCATGCCTGTTCTGGACACAACTCACTCCTCTCTTCCTTTCACATTACAACATCAATGACTACAATTCAAAAGTACTTCATTGGCTGTAAAGTGCGTTGGGACGTCCTGGGGTCTTGAAAGGCGCCTATAGAAATGGGAGTTCACTCGTTCGTAACGCACACTTTGCTAAAACCTAAGCTTGGCACAACTAATCACTACTTCTTGATTTATTCTCATCTTCTCTCCTAGTCTTTTCTACCTTGGTCGTGCCCTGTGCTATAGGACCTGGGCCTACAGATCAGTTTCTCAACAACAAAGAAACCCCTGCGGTTTACAGAACCAGTTAGTTGGAGATGTTTTATAAGTTGAGGATGTTTACTTCTAAGATAATGCTGTTGCTCAACAAGACCTTGGTGACAACCATCCTCACCAAGATTGTTGAGCCGTGCTCGTTTTGGTTGAAATCGATAGATTTTTGCTGAGTAAGGGTCAATGTTCCCTGTAAGCTGCACTTTGTTCTACACGGCCTGTCCCTTTAAATTTCTGCACATGCGCGGTATTTACAATGGAGAAGCCGGTGAGCAGCCTGCGCGGGACCTTTCCCATTACTGCACGGCCGCACAACTTAGAGGGAACATTGGTAAGGGTATAAGGGAATAGGGAACCAAGGTGGGTAAAGGGAGTTGAGATACAGATCAGCCATGATCAAATTGAATGGCGGAACAAGCTCGAGGGGCTGAAAGGCCTCCTCTTGTTCCTGTATGTTTTTATCTTCTACAAATGTGACCTATTTCGACGTATCTCGCTCTTAAAAATAAACACAGCTCCATCTGTTTAGAAGGGTTTGAAAATCAATCTCACTCGTTTTGATCATAAATCTCACTCCCGATGCTGACAGTTCTCAGATGCATCTTTATCCACATTAAATTATTGGAATTGGCTAATTACACATCAAAATTACTGAGTCAGAACAGGGTCACATTTCATTAAATATTTAACAGACTGTATCAATGTCTGTTGTTTCCTTTGTTGCAGTTAGTTACTGATGAAAACGAGGTGGATTACACAGAAAAAATATGCATTTTTATTATTTTATATTCGTTTCCCCCTTCTATAACAACATATAGAATGTTATTTTATATTTATTTCCTCTTGCTCTCTCTTTTTCTCTCACTTCCTCCCTCTCCTTTTTCTCACAAAGAGCTCCCCTCCCAATCATCTAACCGGATCACCATATCCCAATTTACCTCTGGGTCAATTTTAACCCTGTCCGCGTGGCTGGGTCAGGGTGTGTGGTTGGTTAAAATGGCAGTCGGCTGCTTCCATAGAAACATGGAAAAATAGGAGCAGGAGTAGGCCAAACGGCCCTTCGAGCCTGCTCCGCAATTCAATATGATCATGGCTGATCCTCTATCTCAATACCATAATCCCGCTCTCTCCCCATACCCCTTGATGCCTTTTGTGTCTAGAAATCTATCTATCTCCTTCTTAAATATATCCAGTGACTTGGCCTCCACAGCCTTCTGTGGTAGAGAATTCCACAGGTTCACCACCCTCTGAGTGAAGAAATTTCTCCTCCTCTCAGTCCTAAATGTCCTACCCCGTATCCTGAGACTGTGACCCCTTGTTCTAGAGCACCCCCAGCCAGGGGAAACATCCTCCCTGCATCCAGTCTGTCTAGCCCTGTTAGAATTTTATACGTTTCAATGAGATCCCCTCTCATTCTTCTAAACTCTAGTGAATACAGGCCTAGTCGACCCAATCTCTCCTCATATGACAGTCCTGCCATCCCAGAAATCAGTCTGGTGAACCTTCGCTGCACTCCCTCTATGGCAAGTATATCCTCTCTTAGGTCACATGCGGTCACGCCCAGTGCCGTTTTAACTGCTGGGTTTTCGGAGACTTGAGCACAAAAATCCAGGCTGACTTCAGTGCAGTACTGAGGGAGCGCTGCGCTTTCTTTCGCATGAGACAGTAAACCGAGACACCATCTGCCCTCTCAGAAGAATGTAGAAGATGCCACGGCCACTATTTCGAAGAAGAGCAGGGGAGTTCTCCCCGGTGACCTGGCCAACATTTATCCCTCAACCAAGATCACTAAAAAAAAATTATCTGGTGATTACCACATTGCTTACTGTGCGCAAATTGGCTGCCGCGTTTCCTATATTACAACAGTGACGACATTTCAAAAGTACTTAATTGGCTGTAAAGCGCTTTGGGACGTTTGGCGGTGATCAAAGACGCTGTATAAATGCAAGTTTTTTCTTTCTTGCACTGCACGCCAGTCCTTGGGCTTTTCACCTACAAGTGTTTAAAATGGTGTCACTGTTCCTGTGCGCCTGGACTGCGGCTACCTGGGCTCGTACCTACCTACAGTCCAATTCATTTTTTGTATTTTTATTTTGCTTTACGTTTTTTTTTAAACATTTCCCCGCCCCTTCTCTGTCTCCAGCTGTCACTAGGGTTGCCAACCCTCCAGGATTGCCCTGGAGGCTCCAGGAATTAAATATTAATATTCAGCAGCAACCCAGGAGAAAAATCATAGGGACATTAAAAAATTGCATTCTTAAAAAAAAATTATTTGAACACTTTTTTATTAGTTATAAAAATACCGGAGCTGGGGAAAAAGGCTGTTTGAATGACAACCAAGGATCATCCAATTGGATAACGAAGAGTCTGTTCGCTTTCCGATTGGCCGTGGGAAGGCAGGTCACCCGTGACGATGGACGTGTTGGCCGACCAATGGCGGGAGTGTGGGGGCGAGGTGGTTGGTGGCAGGAGCTCATGTGATGACAGCAACAGAGCATTAACAGATACACAGATCACTAAAAGTAGCGACGTAGGTTAATAAGGCCATTAAAAAAAGAAAACAAAGCACTGGGGTTTATTTCTAGAGGGGTAGAATTGAAAAGCAGAGAAGTTATGCAGAGCCTGCTGCGACGACCCTTCCCTTTAAGGGAGGGAAGGAGCCTCAGATCTCGGCAGCACTGCACGGGACATTGTGCAGCGCTGCACCACTACCGCCCCACCTGCGTCCTGAGATCGTGATGTCATTGTCCTGCGCATCGCCCTAGTAGCGCCCCGGACCCGAACTTCGGTTCCGCCCCCTGCAGCATCGCCGGGTGACAACACCAACAGCTGCAGGAGGCGTTGTTCGGGAGGTTGGGCGCTTCGGGGGCGCAAGTTAAAGGGGATGTTGGCGCGGTAAGTAGAAAAATTGTTGCAATGCATGATTTCAATTTTTTCCATTTTTTCTTCAGCCGCGATTGATCAGCCCGGCACTCTGCTGGAGTGCATGGGGCTTATCAGGCCAGATCGCGGCTGCCGTCGGGGACCAGCTAACTGGACCCAATGCAGAGCCTGCAGCGATGACCCGTCCCTTTAAGGGAGGGAAGGAGCCTCGGATCTTGGCAGCGCTGCACGGGACATTGAGCAGCGCTACACAACTACCGCCCCGCCTGCGTCCTTTAGCGCTCCAGGAAGGAAGTGGAGCGCTTGATTTAGCACGCCACTTCCTTCCTGGAGCGCCAACGCCGAACTTCGAGGGAGTCGACAATGATTAGCGCCTGGCGCTAATTCTTCAACTGTTTAAATTTTAGCGCCCCAACTGGGGCAATACCGAATTTCTAGACCTTTGAAATACTTTGAATATGTCGGACCAATGTTGGTAACTCTAGGTGTCAAAGCCTGCTGGTATGAAGAATGGCCAATGGGGACTGATGGCATCGGTGGAATCGGTTCTCTCGCAGGAGTTGCTGCCTTCAGGAGAGGAGGGGAGAAAACTGGTGCAAAACAAAAATAGAAATTAAGCTTGTCCTAACTGTATATTCCAATAAATACGGTAGTTGTAAGGCCTGCTGTCTGATAGGCCGTAGGGAGTCACCACATGGTCGGCCTGTAACTGTGGAATGCTTTTAAACAAACTCTCACTGTAAGCCCATCTGCAAGCAATCATTTCCTACCCAAAGACTATGCACTTTCAAGAAAAAGCACTTACACTGCACACAACAAATTCTACATGGTCTCTAGAATAACAATCTTGCCAGCAATTAATAAAGCTTCCCTTGTGGAAGCGAGCTCAGTACTTTCATTCTATGCTCCTTGATTACACCACGGCCCCAGCAGAACCCCCTCTGATTGCGCAAAGACTGAGCCAAAGGCCTGGTGTTTTACATCCATTCTGAATCCCAAATAAGTCATCCCCGAGATTTGCACCAGCCTCATTTACTTGGTTCTGATGAGGTTGCCCCCACCCAATTCTTTGAACCAGTCTTTTACTCTTTTCAAAGGAAGAACTTGCATTTATATACCGCCTTTTATGACCTCAGGACGTCCCAAAGCACTTTGTAACCAATGAAGTATTTTCGGAGTGTAGCCACTAGAAACTCGGCAGCCAATTAGCGCACAGCAAGCTCCCACAAACAGCAATGTGATAATGACCAGACAATCTGATTTAGTGACTGAGATTGAGGGATAAATATTGACCAAGACACCAGGGAGAATTTGTCTGCTCTTCTTCGAAATAGTGCCGTGGGATCTTTAACGTCCACCTGAGAGGGCAGGTGAGGCCTTGGTTTAAAGTCTCATCCAAAAGATGACACCTCCGGCAGTGCAGCACTCCCTCAGTACAGATTTTGTGCTCAAGTCTCTGTAGTGGGATTTAGAACCCACAACCTGCTCATTCAGAGGCGAGAGTGCTACTAACTGAGCCACAGTTAATCTCAGATTGCTGTTGCTTATCCTCCGTGGACAACTTCCAAATTCCTCACCATCTGAAATTCTTTGTCGGGCCGCTTTGTGCGATCAACAAGCTTCTAATAGCACTTCTAGGAACAACGCAATTACAGTGAGGCTTGTTTTGACCGGTTTATTGACAAACTGGGATGTGCCTGGTGTCTCCACACTGGCGTAACAGAGTGGACTATTTATAAAACACACCAGGGATTACCCCGAGACAGATGATATTTATTCCGTCGCAGACTTTACCACAAGGTAAAAATTCATTTGTAGAAAAACGTTTGCAGATGTGGTGCGCGTACAACCGTAAAGGCCTTAGGTGAATTATTTGCTGATGTTTAGGCTGGCTATGACTTTACCTTCAAATGTGCTCTGCTCCAAATGAACATTTTTGCTTCACTTGTTATCTCTGCCCCGTGGAAGACCTGGCTCACTCCAGGAGTGAGAACGACCAAAGTACTCATAAGAACATAAGAAATAGGAGCAGCAGTAGGCCATTCGGCCCTTCGAGCCTGCTCCGCCATTCAATGAGATCATGGCTGATCTTCTGCCTCAACTCCAATCACCGGCCATATCCCTTGATGTCCTTACTAGTCAGAAATCTATCGACTTCTGTTTTGAATATACCCAATGACTGAGCCTCCACAGCCCTCTGGGGTAGAGAATTCCAAAGATTCACCACCCTCTGTGTGGAGAAATTTCTTCTCATCTTAGTCCTGAATGGCCTACCCTTTATCCTGAGGCTGTGGCCCCTGGTTCTAGACTTCCCAGCCAAGGGAAACATTCTCCCAGCATCCACCCTATCAAGCCCTGTAATAATTTTGTATGCTTCAATGAGATCCCCTCTCATTCTTCTGAATTCAAGAGAATACAGGCCTAGTTTACTCAATCTCTTCTCATACGACAGTCCCGCCATCCCAGGAATCAATCTCGTGAACCTTTGTTGCACTCCCTCTATGGCAAGTATATCCTTCCTTAGGTAAGGAGACCAAAATTGTACACAGTACTCCAGGTGTGGTCTCACCAAGGCCCTATATGATTGGAGTAAGACTTCTTTACTCCTGTACTCATTGCAGATTTCCTCCCAACTGTGGTGAGAAGCCTGGCCTCCTCTCAGCAGTTATCCAGACAGCCCAGTTAGATGGTGGACTCAGCAGGTGGGAGCCTTCCTCCCCTCCGTGGCACTACGTGATGCTACACCACTGTCTAGGGCCACTCGTTGTAAGGGCGGCTCAAGGATAGCACAGGCATGATGGACCGAATGGCCTCCTTCTGTGCTGTAGGATTCTTTGAATGAGTGGTAAATGTCTGGATGGGTCGTGCAATCTAACGCCAGTGGATAGCTCAGAAAGCTCGGCTGGGTGAGTGGGAGCATCAGATGAGCTCTATTGGGTAGAAAGGCTTTTTCTTATGCTCCTAAGGCACTTCCTCATAGAATCATAAAGCACGGAAGGAGGCCATTCGGCCCATCGTGCCTGTGCCGGCTCTTTGAAAGCGCTATCCAATTAGTCCCACTTCCTTACTCTTTTCCCATAGCCCTGCGGATTTCTCCTTTTCAAGTATTTATCTAATTCCTTTTTGAAAGTTACTATTGAATCTGCTTCCACCACCCTACCAGGCAGTGCATTCCTGATCATAACAACTTGCTGTGTAAAATAAATTCTCATCTCCCCTCTGGTTCTTTTGCCAATCTGTTTTGGATTCTTCCTGTTGTATACACCAGACCCGAGCTACAGGTCGGTGGACAACCTGCTCCCACTGCAGCTCTGGAACCAGCCACTAGAAAGTGTGAGCATCAGTGCCAGGCTTACTCTCCTGCTGCCCGTATCATAACTTGCACCGAGTCCCGTTCACCCATCACCCCCTGTGCTTGCTGACCTACATAGATGTTGGGGGAGGACAGGATCGGATTCCGTTCCGATGCTCCCGACAGCTGAATACCCTAACTGTCTCGGCTCACACATCAAGAATGGCCACTTCGGGTGAGGTACCGAGGAGCAGCTGCCACTCGTGAACATTCCCCCTCAGGAGTCAGTGCCTTCAGACCAGGAGGGGAAGAATTATAATGAAAAAAGTTTCTGTCGGTCACTAAACACAAAGAAAACAAACCTAGTGTACACATAAAACGTTCATTACGTGAACAAAGAACAAAGAACAAGAAAATGCAGACCAACGAGCATTTTTTCGAAGTGTGCTAAAATAATTCTACTTCAGTTCTCAAAGGGTTAAGAAGTGTTTCCTCTCACTCTCCCCCACCCTTCCTACCTCCACTGATTAAAAAAAAAGACTTTCATTTATATAGTGCCTTTCATGACCACTGGACATCTCAAAGCCAAAGGAGAACTTTTGAAGTGCAGTCAAAGTTACAATATAGGAAATGCATATAGCACGCTCCCACAAACAACAATGAGATAATGACCAGATAATCTGGTTTTTTTTTATATGATTAAATAGAATTGTATAGAATATACAGCTCAGAAACAGGCCATTCGGCCCAACCAGTCCATACCAGCGTTTATGCTCCACTCGAGCCTCCTCCCATCCTTCCTTATCTAACTCTATCAGCGTGACCCTTTTTTCCCTTCTCCCTCCTATGCTTATCTAGCCTTCCCTTAAATGCATCTATATTATTTGCCTCAACTACATTCTAGTTTCTTCTGAATTCCCTATTGGATTTCTTGGTGACTATCTTATATTGATGGCCTCTAGTTTTGCTCTTCGCCACAAGTGGAAACACTCTCTCTGTATTTACTCTATCAAAACCTTTCATAATTTTAAAGACCTCTATTAGGTCACCCCTCAGCCTTCTCTTTGCAAAGAGACCCAGCCTGTTCATCCTTTCCTGATAGGTATAACCTCGCATTTCCGGTATCATCCTTGTAAATCTTTTTTGCACCCTCTCCAGTGCCTCTATATCCTTTTTTATAATATGGTGACCAGAATTGTACACAGTACTCCAAGTGTGGTCTAACCAAGGTTCGATACAAGTTTAGCATAACTTCACTACTTTTCAATTCTATCCCTCTAGAAATAAACCCTAGTGCTTGGTTTGCTTTTTTATGGCCTCATTAACCTGTGTCGCTACTTTTAGTGATTTGTGTATTTGTACTCCCAGATCCCTTTGCTCCTCTACCCCATTTAGATTCTTATTTTCTAAGTAATATGTGACCTCCTTATTTTTCTTACCAAAATATAATACCTCACATTTATCTGTGTTGAAATTCATTTTCCAATTACAGGAAACTTTTGTTTATCCGGCACCCAAATATCCGGAATTCTCGCTTAACCGGCAAAAATCATCCTCCAAAAACTCCTCTCAAATAACCGGCAATGTTGCCGAGTCGCAGTCGAGTCTCCGCGAACGCCGAGTACTCCGAAAACTCCTCTCAAATAACCGGCAATGTTGCCGATCCCGAGTCCGAGTCCGCGAACGCCGATTTAGTCAGTAGGGGTAGTTTTCAAAAGTGCCACTACTCGGCCTCCTGGCGCTGTTGGAAGTATACTGCACATTTCTTGATTTATTTATTTTTCTTTGTTAAAAATAGCCTCGGTAGATATAACTCTCCGTTATCCGGTACTTTCGATAAACCGGCACCACGCCGGTCCCGTCGGTGCCGGTTAATAAAGAGTTTCCTGTATATGCCCATTCTGCAAGCTTATTGAGGGAGGGATTTCGCCCCAGGACACCGGGGAGAACTCCGCTGCTCTTTTTCAAAATAGCACCACGGGATCTTTTACGTGCACCTGAGAAGGCAGATGGGACCTCGGTTTAAAGTCTCCTCCAAAAGATGGCACTTCCTCAGTAGTGTTGGCCTAGATTTTTGTGCTCAAGTTCCTGGAGTGGGACTTGAACCCATGACCTTAATGACTCAGAAGCAAGAGTGCTACCCACTGAGCCACAGCTGACACTGATGATAAAGACTGAATGGGCTGCAGGGTTGTGACCATTTTGAAGCAATGAATCAGCTGGCAAATTATGTCTTTTGCTCTTACTCAGGGGAGTCGGTCAGTGGGAATTCATCTCAGTGGATAGTACCCAGTTGCCTCACCGCTGACCTCATTTCAGTCCCCGGGGGAATTAACAGATCAAAAAAAAAGTTAATAAGTGTGACAGCCCATTGCAAATAAATTATTTTTACATAGCTTTTCCCCTGCTTCTTACTGAGTGAGCACTGGAAGAATAATGGAGTAGCTCTTGGAATGAAGTTAGAGGGCACGCATCACGGATTAATATGGTAACGGATTTGAAACCCTGCTAAGAATAAGTGAAGTGTGAATTCAACCAAACCAGGTGACTGTAAAGCACCAAAACCACATCTAATCATGTTCCAGTCAGTTGCTGTTAGTTCATCATTCGTCATTACAGAGGCCAACACTAGCTGGAAGTGTCCCAACTGATTCTGGCTCAGCTCAATCAGCTGTTGGCATTAGATGCCCGCTTTATACTACAAGGTTGCCTTCAATGATGAACAGTGAGGTCAGAGACGGCTCAGGCACTATAAACAGTCCAGTACTCTTGCGACTGGAGGTGCTGAAACATTGCTTCAACAGGGGGTTTTGACTGGTGCCTCCAGCAACAGTGCATGGCAGCTGTATGTGCTGATGGCACAAAGTGAGGCTCCGCCAATTTGGGACCAGGTCAGGCTGCGGCTCGCCTCGCCACGCAGCTGTTCTGTACCGGGCAGCGATGTGCCTCCCACATTACTGAACAGTATGGACTTTCCACTGACATTGACAAACAACCACAGCCAGACTGGCAATCTAGGCGCTAACTGCCCAGGTGCCAGCGCCGTGCCTTGCTGTTGCACAGTATAAAGAGGACGGGTTGGGCAATAATTTCAGAATAAGGGGGCACCCATTTAAAACGAAAATGAGGAGGAATTTCTTCTCTCTGAGGGTCGTGAATCTTTGGAATTCTCTTCCCTGGAGAGCTGTGGAGGCTGGGTCATTGAATATATTTAAGGTGGAGATAGACAGATTTTTGAGTGGTAAGGGAGTCAAGGGTTATGGGGAGCGGGCAGGGAAGTGGAGTTGAGGCCAAGATCAGATCAGCCATGATCTTATTGAATGGCGGAGCAGGCTCGAGGGGCCAAATGACCTACTCCTACTCCTACGTCTTATGTTCTTATAAGGGTAAACGCACCGTTACTGATCCGCTTTCGGCAACTGTATTTCTGCGCTGTGCTTGAAGATAAATGTGTGCAGAAGAGGAGCTAACAGGCTGGGAATGGAGATGTGAAAATAGCCACTGCTAATTAAGTTTTCCATGGCTCTGTGAAACGAACAGCGGAACAGTTCATTATGTTAAGAACTGGTGCAAGCTTTCCCAGCAGTGCATTGGTTCTCGCTCGCTGGACACCGGACTGTAGCAACACAGAGCCAATTCTGCGATCTGCCCGTCTGCCTGGTGGGACTCCAGGCCGTGAGGTCGCCCATAAATCACCCCTTTAAGTGGCTGCTGATCCCACCCTGGAGCTGGAAGAGCTTCTACAAGCAGCAGAGCCCTCAGAGCAAATCCCTTTAAATCAGAAACGCTAACCCGAAAGCATGTTCCTGTCCCTAGCCAAACAGGATGAGAATAAAATGCAAACGCACACTTTTGGAATTTCCTTTCCTAATCCCTGTGTTTCTCTTCCTAATCCCTCTCTTACATTGTGGTTTTTGCCAAAAGTCCCGTCATTGTTCTGTGGGCAGATTCCCTGTCTCGGTGACATCCCTCCAGCACTCAGAGCAGTGGGAATACAATAACTTTAGCTTCAGAGTCAGAAAATGGTCAAAGAACCACACACACCTGGATTTCTGGCAGATCTCTTGGCAAACAACTCATCTTAAACCTAGTTTTAAAAGTCTGAATGCCTGAGTTTAAGAGTGGCGCTCCTATATATATATATATATTTTGTTATTGTTTCAATGATGTTCCCACTTATGGGGGAGACCAGAACTAGGGGCCAAAAATATAAGATAGTCACTAATAAATCCACGAAGGAATTCAGGCGAAACTTCTTGACCCAGAGAGTGGTTAGAATGTGGAACTCGCTACCACAGGGAGTGGTTGAGGCGAGGAGCATTTGAGGGGAAGCTAGTTAAGTACCTGAGGGAGAAAAGAATAGAAGGTTACGTTGACAGGGTGAGATTGAGTGGGGTGGGAGGAGGCTCGTGTGAAGGATTAACACCGGCATGGGCCTGTCGGGCCGAAATGGCCTGTTTCTGTGCTGTAAAGTTCGATGTAATAAAATAAATCCGCTCTGTGCAGTGCAAAAACAGCTTAAATGGTTTGAAGTCATGGATCTGTGACGGAGCACAGGGTTTATTTTCTGTGGGGTCCCGAGTGATCTGATCAGCAGGCATCGTGTTCCACTTCAGAAGTTCAGCATGATGCACCCTCGTGCGATCAGCTTTGTACTTGTGCCACAGAGATTTGGATTGACTTGATGGAGGCCCCACCCCAATACCAATAGTACACCGGTCACAGTGAAATGCTTTACACAACAAATTACTCTGAACGTGCAGTGATTGTTGTTAAGTAGGCAAAGGTGCCAGCAATGCCCCACAAGCACCAACGAGATGGATCTGTTTGTAGCTGGTATTAGAGACAAAGGAATTTTGGTCAGGAAACTCAGTCAAATCCTTGCTCTTTTTATGAATATCTTTAATTTGCCACCTCACCCCAGCCTCGGTTTAGGGACTCATCCAAAGGACTGCATCTCCAGCAAGCACTCCCTCAACACTGGAGTGTCCGCCTAGATTATACTGCATTGGGTGCAAGGTGGTAAACATAGAAAGTGGATGAATAAAGTTCTGTACAAATAAATCAGCAATCAAATTAGCAGTGATCAACAGTGACAGTGGTCCAAGTCTATGTCAACTGTCGCTACAGCCAGTGTTACACTTCATTGAGTAAAACAAATATTGATCTTCAGTCCATCTAGTGTTACCTTCGTGGAGGCACTAATGTACTTTAAATACTGGGAAATCTGGCTTTCTACCGGGTAATCATGCTACACTCTATTAAAGTCAATATGGGGATAACGTTTCATGATATGAGACTTCAAGCTCCTTAAAATCCGAATTAGCTCGGCACATAAAATACAGAATCATCACTGGCACTCAAACAAATCCTTCTGAACTATCATTAGCGACTTGACCTTTAAAGGTTATCTGCATCCGCCAAACGACTGTGATGTGTTTATTCAATGGGAGATAATGTGGGTCTATTACACACACACACGGTGAATAGCTGCTTGACCTTTCAAAGTGGTTTGAAACCTCCAAACCAAAGGCACTCTCCAGAGCCTCGCTCCGACTGAGCAATTCCCTCTGTGACACGTTTTCAGTAGAGTTCTCACCCGGAAAGGACGTGGACAACCCCAAGCTCTCCCCCAACGTTACTTAAGCAATGAGTGAAACGAAAGTGGGGAGAATGTAAAGAAATCCGTAACGACTTTTCTTTACGAAATACTAACGTAGAATGAATGCTGCCGAGATTCTCTCTCCGTTATCTTCAATGGACACAAAACAAATGGGCAGTGGACCTGCAATTCTCCGGAATGCGTGGCCAGTGAGCACGGTCGCAAGCTTTTACACAAATCACCCCATCAGTCTTTATTTTAACGTACTTGCAGTCCTCCGGTGATGTTGCTCACCGGTAGTCTAGAGTCCGAAGCACGTTTGCATTTCATTGCCAATCTGTTTTGTCTTTTTAAGGCCCCTGCTTGAAATAGGCCAATCGTAGTGGCTTCTGAACTACTGACGTCAATCAGAGGGCAGTTGCATTGGCCTGTAAATTGCAGGCTCCAGGTCAGTGAGTGGCTTTCTTTCTCTTCTTACTTCACTTCTAACATTAAATACTGGGAATTTTTTTTTAATGGTTTTAAAGCCATTTACGATCTGAGTTTTCTTCCTGACTATACTAACTATGCAATACTACATACAATCACGTAGAATTTACAGCACACAAACAGGCCATTCGGCCCAACTGGTCTGCTCCAGTGTTTATGCTCCACACAATCCTCCTTTCACCCCATTTCATCGAATCCATCAACACATCCTTCCATTCCTTTCTCCCTCATGTGTTTATCTAGCTTCCCCTTAAATACCTCAACTACTCCTTGTGGTAGTGAGTTCCACATTCTAACCACACTCTGGGTAAAGAAGTGATGACCTGAGGCTTAATCCCTCTTCCTTTGCAGATTGACTTCAAGTGACGTTACACTAATTGGTTTTAAGTAATCAGATGTCAGTATTTCCTCCGACTACATGAACATCATATTGAAATCTGGTTTAAAAAAAACATACACGCAAAAGTAATATCGTTTTACAACTGGAAGTCTACTTTCAGCTAAGAGACGTGAACGAACAAGTTGTGCCAGCATATGCAGTTAAGGATGCCCCTCCTGGCCAGAGGGCTCAAAGGTTAAGTTGCAGGGCTCTCTCTTGCAGATTCATTGGTGGGTGTGGATTCTAAGGCAACCTGCCAAACAAATTCACAATGTCTCAAGTGGACGACGTATAAATTTCTCAGTCAGACCAGTAGATGAAGCATCCCGTGGAAAAGCAGGATTACTATCACTGCCAAGCCGAAAACCAGACAGGAACAAGATGAGGGTGGGTGGGGGCCATAACTTGAATTCCGTTGTTTGCCGGTAATGAGAATTCATTGAAAACCCGACTGACTAATGCTCCACGTGGTAAGGCACAGATATATTGGGGAAAAGTGGGCTTCTGTTTTGAAAATCAGGCCTTTGGTGTCTGGTTTAGATTTTAGAAAGTTTCCAGACACGTCACTCAAAGACAACGCAATCCCAGAAGTGAGACATTCCGCATCTGAATGAGGGAAAAGTGGGAACTTGCTCCCTTTGTTCCAGGATAATGCTGGTGATCATTTGTGTTGGTCATGAGCAATCTGCGGCCCAGACCGTGACCCCTTAGCTAGAAAATGATGTGCGATGTGACGAATCATGCCAGTGGGAGGCAACACGTTCCAAATGCCTCCTATTAAGCCAATGTTTATCCAATACAGATTGCGAATGAGCAAAAGTAACCCACAGTTTTCATTGCAACTTCTCAATCAGTTGCCTTGCTGTACTTGTAGTAGAGTGTTTAATAATGATAAACGTTCTTAAAAACAGACAAAAGGCCTTTAGGCCCGTAGATCGCCCTACTTCCACCTACTCACCATGTCCCTCAATCCATTTTGTCTCCAGTGGTTGCCCTTTGAACACACCATTTCAATTACCTTCTCTGGCAGGTTGCACTACAAATCTGTTGTGCTTTGGGTCAAAAAAAAAATTATGCCTAAACATTTAACTTGTATCCTCTGGTATTTGAACCATGGGGGAAAGTTTGCCTCAAACCAACTGTATTCTAAAAGATTTGTAATGTAACCATTCTAATGACATGTGTAGGCTGCAGTGTTAAATGCCCGAGGCAAATTTCCTTCACTGAAAAGGTCACGCACTTCAGACCAAAACCACCATCACTCTACAAAAGACAGATGTGTTAGAACATCGCTCTTACCCTCCTTCAAAGATCTTAATTCTAGTTGGCTCCAGTCTCTTGGGTGTTGAAGTATCGTCTTCATGCTTCTCTCTCCTTTCTTCTTCCTTTTCTATTTTGCAGACTTCTTTTCTACCATCACCAGAAAGCAGGGAAGGAATATGAATCTATGCAGGAAGATTCGAATTGTATAATTAGTTTAAATTTGGGCAACATGCTTACCTCTCTCACTCGTCCCTTCCTCTTACAAACTGCATGCTTTTAAAAGTCAAGCTTGGCATCAGCACAAGGAGTCGTCGAAAGGGATCTGGGAGTAATAGCAGACTTGTAATGGTCAATGTCCAGACAAATTGGTGAAGCAATTAACAAGCACTAATAAAACGTTGGGAATTATAGCCAGAACAGTGAATACAGGTCACCAGAAGTTACACTAAGTGTGGATAATGCATTGGTCAGACCTCACTCGGAGCACGGTGTTCAATACTGGACACCAGGCCATGAAAAAGGATATGCATGCATTAGAGAGACTGCAGGTTTTGTGCTGGGGAGGGTACGGGTCTTTGAGGTTGCAAAAAAGCCAGGTTCAGTCTGAGACAGTGGCCGGGAAGCGGGGTGGAGTCGTGGTGAGGGTACCGAGTTTGAGGCCCAAGACAATGGGTTTGGCTTTACCGATGTTTAGCTGGAGGAAATTGTGGCTCATCCAAAAGTGGATGTTGGACGAGCAATCTGACAGCACAGGGGCGGTGAAAATGTCACGATAGTGGAGAGGGAGAGCTGGATGTCATCAGTGCACATGCGGAAGCTGATCGCATATTTGTAGATGATGTCGCCAAAAGGCAGCATGTAGATGAGGAAGAGGAGGAAACCAAGGATGGTTCCATGATGGACTCTCGAGGTGAACTTTGGGGGATTAGGAAGAGAAGTCATTGGTAACGATCCTCTGGCTAAATCAGAGTGGAAGAATGAGAAAAGAAAGACTTGCATTTACAGAGCACCTTTCAAGACCTCAAGACGTCCCAAAGCATTTACAGCCAATGAAGTACTTTTGAAGTGTAGTCACTGTTGTAATGCAGGGAAATGTGGCGGCCAATTTGCGCACAGCAAGCTTCCACAAACAGCAATGTACAAATGACGAGATCATCTGTTTTTAGGTGTTAGATGAGGGATAAATATTGGCCAGGACACAGCAGAAAACTTAGTGCCATGGGATCTTTTATGTCCACTTGAGAGGACAAATGGGGCCTCAGTTTAATGTCTCATCCGAAAGACGATAACTCCGACAGTGCAGCGCTCCCTCAGTACTGCACTGGAGTGTCAGCCTAGATTTTGCGCTCAAGTCTCTGAAGTGGGACTTGAACCCACAACTTTCTGACTTAGAAGCGAGAATGCTACTCACTGAGCCACGGCTGACTGAACCAAACAAGCATAGTCCCACTGAGCCAGACAATGGAGGAGAAGCATTGGAGGAGGATGGTGCGGTGATTCAGAAAAGCAACCCCTGTGGCAATAATGTGATGTTTTTGCATTTCCCACATCAGTCACCCTGTGGCCTTTCTGAGTGATATTGACAATCTGGGGATAGTTTGTGCTGTAGTACTGGGTTGAGACTGGCCAACTCATTTCACGTAGGGTAAAAGCCATCTTTAACACTTTCTCCAAAACAGTTCTCGTTTTACAAAGAGGTACACACACACACTACTGATTTTATTCTGAACAAATGTTTACTAAAGTTCACAAAGAGATAAATAGATTTTGGTACAATATGTGAGAAAGAAGAAAAAAATAAAATTTGCAGTAAGCCCCAATTGCAAGCTCAGGGCTCCTTTTTTAAGCCCATGCAAATGATGTGGTTTATATTTTTACATTTATCGAAGATCTACGTCTATTCCTCTCAATGGACCTATTAACAACATACAGTATTAAAAATCAAAGCCATGTCTCCGTGCAGCCTTACCTCACTAACTCTGAGTTTCCTTGAGCTCGATGGGACCAATTTTCCTGTCTCTCGCCGGGGAACTGCAGCCATGGTGTAGATTTCCTTGCTGGTCTTCTGCTTTGATCTCAGAAGCGCTAGGCTCAGCTTGGTAGACATGCCCGGCAGGTTGGGATTGTACAAGCTGATGCACCAACTGGCGTATACAGAAGACCTTCGGTCAGTTTGCTGCACGGGATTTGGCTTGGTGTACTTCAAGTAGCACCAACTGACATTAGTGGTTGTGTGAAGGCTCGGGAAGTGTAGGACCTGTTGAACATCGCTAACATCCGTGATGAGAAAGGTGCTGGACTTCGCGGGACTGGGATTGGTGCTTGGCTCGGGTAAAGTGCTGGAGGTGAGTTGCTGAAGCTCTTGCAAGTGCAGAGGGGATCTCTCTCGGACCGTCTCCTGGGAATCTTCTTTCTTCACTGGCCCTAAAGGCATTTTACTTCTGTACTGATGTCCCGGCCACTGCTTGTATTTCTCTGAAGGCCCAGGCGACTGCAGGGAGGACTGTAGGAGGGACAGAGTTTGCTTTGAACCAGAATCCCATTCTTGGGAGGTTTGAGTAGACGATGCCTTCGACTCAGCTGGGCGCGGTCTTGCCAGCTGGGGTATCTGCAGTCTTGCAGTGTCCTCTGACCTTGAATGTATTGCACTTAAATGTTTAACTGGTTCACTGCTCTCTTCTGATTCCTCTTCAATCTCTTCCTCCTTCACGCGTTTTTGTTGCTGGGTCTCCATCGTCAGTTCTAAGCTACCTGCTGGAGACAACATCCGTTTGCTTCCACCAATGGCAGACGGATAACTATCTGTTCCATAAGTGCCCTCTGTTGGTGATGCGAGTGGTATATAACCCTTTCTTTCGGTCATGGGTAATGGTATTCTTAAGTATGGTGATTGGAACAAGTCTCTGTGGTGGCCAGCAATCATCTGCGCCAAGTCGAGCCCTATCCCGTGCATTGCTGCAGTACACACAAGGGTGCCTTTGGGCCTGCTATCTTCTACTCTGCAGATGACCACTGTAGACGGGCTTTCTGAGGACTGCGTCACCAACATTTGAGACAGAGTAGTGTACATCGGGCTACCGTAGGTCGGCATGTTGGTCTGGACCCTGACGGGCACCACGAGTGATACCACAGGCCGCAGAGGCTCAGGAAATTCAGTAATTGAGGGCTGTGAGACTGACAACGACACAGTGCCAGCGGACGAAGCGGCTGAAGAATGGGCAGCGCTGGCTGCACCGTACTCGGACTGTGAATGGAAAGGCGGCGAGCGAGAGGGAACACGGATTGGGGGAGACAGATGGGACGAGTGCTTTTGCTCCCTGAAATGACCACCAGCTTCTGCCTGCAACTGAAAGGCAAGCTGCGAGTGCACTGGCAGGAAGGCAGCTTGAGAAGTGGAGGCAGGAGCTGGCCGCTGCACGTGCAGGAGTGAAGAAGGATGAACCGGCAACTCCACTGGCTGCGGTAGGAGTTGTTGTCCAACCTGGAGTTGCGCTTGCCTAATGGGCAGCTGCGGCGATGGAAACAGAGGATATGGGACGTGAGGCACGGGTATGGGAGTTGAAAGCACCTCTGGCATCCCCGGTGATGAAAGCAGTGACGATATCTGCCCTTGCTGCTGAAGGAGATGCTGACCTGGAAAAGCAGAGAGCTGCTGCGGCAAGTATTGCTTCTGTTGCGACACTGCTTGTGGTAATGGCTGCTGAAATACCTGGAAGGCCTCGGTTGGTGGCTGGGTGTAAAACACTTGGGTCGTATCAGACTGCGGTTGTGAATCACTCGGCTGGCAGGAATGAGGCAACGGAGGAGGAGGAGGGGGAGAATGATAGTGAGAACTTGGACCGTGAACAGAAGATTTCCCTAAAGCATGCGCTTGCTCGTGCTTCTCTTGCCTTGCACCGGATTTGGCTTCTTGCTCAGGTTCGGCGTAACCGCTCAGTGAAGTCTGGCGAACCAGGAAACACCTTCTCCTTTCTTTCAAAGGGGAGAGGAGCTTCGGACCCGAGGACGATTCGGAGGACAAACTACCATAATCAAAAGACTTGCTGCGCACTTCCGACGCTTCAGAAGGATGTTGCCCACTGGAGGCTTGTTCCGATGAGGACCGCCTCATTTCACGTTGGTGGTGGTAGTGACTGGGCACAGTCAGCATGTGTGAGCCCAGAGGCCTGATATGGATCTCGGAAGGCTGCCCAGCAAGTTCCTTTGACGAGGTGGCTTCCGGCTTGCAGTGCTCTTCCCTTTCAAATGAGGCCGAGCGACTCGAACCGTGGGAGATACTACTTTCTTGGCTTGGGCTTCTCGCCAGTGTGACTGACTCGAAGCTCGATTCGCCCGAAGACTGCGACATTTCAGCCAAGCGCAATCTCTTCTTTTTTGGCGGGAGCTTCTCTGTTGGAAACTGCGAAAGAGTTTGACTCCTCTGTGGCCACTGGAATTCCTCAGGTGGTTTTTCTGGCTCTTTAGTGCTAGCTTCTTTCTCCTTCTCTGATTTATCCGGCTCCACTGTTACAAGGATTTCAGGTACCTGGATTTTTCGTTGGCGGACTAACCGGGCTTGTAAGGGATGATGATGATGATGGTGATGGCGAGGATGCTGAGAGACTGGTTGCCAAGCTCCAGTTGGTTTTATGTCACCTGTTTGTGAAGGATACTCGACTGACAGGCTTTCTTGTGAACTCACACTGCTAAGGTGCTCTTGAGATTCTGATTTTTCAAAAGAACTGGGCCTGCTCAATGCATTGGTGTGTTGGATGACGGAAATTTCCTTTCCAGTTGTTCTTTTGCTGCCACTGTCTGAACTCAGGGCCTGAGATGTGTAAGATAATGTTTCTGTTGACGTGGGCCTTGGTCTGATTCCTGGGTCCGAACTTGCTTCAGTTGCCTGCAGAGATTCGCTTATGGCTATAGGCAGGGTCATCACCGTTGGGCCGCCAGCAGTCTGAGATGACAGCGGTACCGAGGACTGACCGACTCCAGTACCAGAAGCCACACTTGGCGCGGCAACGGAAGAGGAGGTCGATCTGCTGCCATAGTCACCTAGGACTTCTTCATCATCCCCAAGGCTCTTCTCTTTCCTCCTCTTCCTCGCCGGTGTGAGCTCCAGCGATGGACGTAGCTTGTAGTGCACTATCTGCGGCTGCACATCATGAGGTAGAGCCCGATGTTCTGTTTCCTGAGCAACATGCGCCAGGTAGGGCCGGGATCTCGGTGCGTGCAGTTCTGAGCAGTAATATTTCTTATGGGTTTCATAGTTGTTCCGTTTCCGGTACCGTGCCCCACAGATGTCACATTCATACATCAATCCTTTCACCCGTGGGCCTTTCTTGGTCTTTTTGGTGGGGTCGGTCTCAGCAGGTTCTTGCTCTTCGCCAGACCTGCTTGGCAGCGCCTGCATCTCTTTCCCTGAATAACCACCTTCCTCCGTCTGATACTCCATCCCCGCAGGCAACTCGATTGCTTTTTGTCTCTTCAGCATGCGGTGGTGAGATATCAGCCCGTGACTGAAGACCTGGTCGGGCTCCGTCATCCTATCGTCGAATGAGTAGCTTCCCTTGAACGCTGGCGGGAAACAGGTGCTACTTGCAGAAGGCATGGAGTTGCTTCTCGTCAGAGGCACTGTTTCGGTGGCACTATGGACATGGTGGACTGCTGAGAATGTATGCCTGCTTGGATCTGAGCTCATGCTACTGGAGCCCAGTGACTTCAGGTCGAACTGAAAAGAATCTCTGGAGGTACTTGGCTTTGGAGACTCAATGCTACCGCGTCTAGATAATGAGGTCCTGCGAGGCTTGACGCTGTCGATCTGGCTGGTGTCTACCACTGCTTCGTTAATGGTGATGAGCTTGGTGATGTGTTCAATAACATTTTGTTCCATTTGGGCTTTAGGCACGGAAAATGAAAGTGCACCAGGCTTGTCTTCCAAGGCCATCTGCTGTGTCCTCTGAGTTGCGCTTGCCGCTATCATGGATGTTCTCTGACCGTAGCGACCATACTTCCCGAGAATAATCTCGGCGTAAGACTTTGCACTCGTCTGCGGCGGACTGATTTGCAGCTCTGCACTCTCTGACCGGGAGAAGTAACCTGACTCCGTGCTCCCTTTGCTCCCAGGGCTCAGAAACGTCTGGGACTGTTCGTCAGCTAACGCTTTCCTCCTCTCGCTGAGCCGCAGTGCTAGTTTTTGCTTAATAGTGTGCGAGTCTTCTGACTTGTGGCTGAAGGAGAGGTCGAGGGAGGATTCTGAAACCTGCGAGCCTTCGTCGAGAGACGGAGTTTCACTTTGCTGAGCTAACATAAAGGCCGCTTGCCTTGGACTCAATTCCTGTGCACCGAATGAACTAGAGCCTGGAATGTGCTTATGTTTGGACGGCAGGTCGAGCGAGTGACCCGACATCCCAGAAGTCTCGTCTTCTGAATCTGTGCTTTCATCTCCTTCTGTATGTTCCTCGGGTTCGTCCTCACTGAGCTTCTCCATTTCCAGACTGGAGGTGCTTGTGAATGTCTCTCCTTTTGTGCCCGAGACCAGCCCTGCTTTGAGTTTATGAGCGTGAGATTTCCTATGTTTGTACAAATTGCTTTTCGTCTTGAAGGAGAACCCACATGAATGGCAAGGGTAGGGGCGCTCACCCGTATGTGACCTGATGTGTTTTTGGAGCACGCTGGGCTTAGCGCAAGGTCGACCGCAGAACTGGCAAATGTACTTGCCGGGCTTTTGAGGCTTTTTGTCCTTTCTGGGTGCCTCCTCTTGTTTCAAAGTAACCTGAGTGGTATGGTGGCCATAAACAGGTTGGGCAGGCTGAGGGTCCTCTTTGGGAATGATGGGGGCACGGGAGGGGAGAAGGTGTCCGTGGGAGTGAAGCCCGGAGTGTACGAAAGGCCCGGCGGCGACGGGCCCCCTTGGGTCAAACAGCTGCCACGATCGTCTCTCCAGGGCGAGTTCTGGTTTTACCGGGGCCATGAATGCTGGTGGCATGGGTTGTTGCAGGAGCTGTGGCGAGGCGTGGTGTGGCTGCTCGTAGGAATAAGCGCTGGTGTGCTTTGGCTGGTCCGGTGTCGGGGCCTGTTGGTGAGCGTGCTCCGCGGGAATCTGCAGTGGTCCTGAAAAACACGGTTGGGGCGGGATGATGTCACCACCGAGGCTTCCTTGAGGATGAAGTTGGCCTGGCTGATAGGCAACGGCTGACCTTACACTTGAGGGAGAAACTTCACCCCTGCTTGACTTCCTGCCTGGACTATGATCAGACCTTCCTGTACTCTTCTGGCGTGCAGTGCTTGACTCAGGCTCCATGACCTAGCAAAAGGCTTCAAGTACTATTTCGTTGGAGTTTGGCAGGATTCATTTGCTAAATTTGTTGTCTTTTAGAAAATTCCTGCGCTGCTCACATCTGCCAAGAATATTTGACCTGCTCCAACTGTTTATTGAGTTAAGATTCTGATAAAGTATTCCTGCTTGATACTGATGAAAAGAAAAGGGACATTTATTGAAAGTTCACTTCATGGCGAGTCCCTTTGAAGGCAATTATCAATCACATACAACTTCAAGATTGTCATTCCAAACAGTTTTCCTGGGACCTTCTTTACAGCTTCTCTTTTCTTCCATTATAGCCTGGCGTTGACAGTATTCCTTCAAGATAAAAAATAAAACACAAACCACAGTCAATTATTGCATTTGTATGAGACAATACAACAACATGCATTTATATTGCACATTTAACGTACCAAGCACGTTACATGAATTTGACACTGAGGCCACATGAGGAGATATTAGGGCAGATGACCAAAAGCTTGGTCAATGAGGTAGGTTTTAAGGAGTGTCTTAAAGGAGGAGAGAGAGGTGGAGAGGCGGAGAGGTTTAGGGAGGGAATTCCAGAGCTTGGGGCCGAGGCAGCTGAAGGCACGGCCACCAATGGTGGAGCGATGAAAATCGGGGATGCGCAAGAGGGCGGAACTGCTTTTGCATGCCTAAGCATCTCAACTTCATGCAAGTGATTAAAAAAAACATTCTGACTGCTACATTTCCTGACTCTTGCATGCTTTTATTTTTGGGAACGGGGTTGCCACGGGGAAATAAATTGGCACATTCCTGAAAAAAGAAAACAGGGAGGGAAATCAATGATTCATACCAATTTGTTTGACCTTAGCCCTTGCTTACTGCATTAGTTTTAAAAGACACAACTGACAATATAAGATGCTGTTTTGTTGTGCCAGGATGCATGTTCTGGATTCTAATTATATTCGGACTTATGAAAGTCAGATGGGCATTGAAGCTTCAACATCATTGGAGAATGGGATGATTATCACCTGTTGCCAGGTCATGTGAAAGTCATCTCATGGTCATTGTATCTTTAACTCCCTGTCTCGATTCCTGGTGAGCTCAAAAGCTTATCATGACTATAATATAACTGGTAACACTACTTCTAATTCACCATTTTGCAACTGCCTTGAATGTTGTAATTTATATTTGCCAGCATTTTGGTTAACAAACTGCTAAATGGTGTAACTGTCGACCAAAGATTCCTATAGTTTTAATTACTCACCCTCTTCAAACTAACTGGCCAATATTTATCCCTCAACCAACATCATTCCAAATAAAACAGATTATCTGGTCAGTATCACGTTGCTGTTTGTGGGAGCTTGCTGTACTTCATTGGTTGTAAAGTGCTTTGGGACGTCCTGTGGTCATCTGTTTCAGGTGTTAGTTGAGGGATAAATGTTGGCCAAGACATCAGGAGAACTCTCTAGCTCTTCTTCAAATGGGATCTTTTACGTCCACCTGAGAGGGCAGATGAAAGACGGTACCTCCGACAGTCTAGCACTCCCTCAGTACTGCACTAAAGTGTCAGCCTTGATTATGCGCTCAAGTCTCTGAAATGTGGCTTGAACCCACGACGCGAGAGCGCTACCAACTGAGCCACGGAAGATGTTCAAATTCTCTGCTTGGATCTAGCTGAGTTTCCAGCTCGCTGCATGAAGTGATTCCCAGACAAGAGAGAAAACTGGGGTTAACGAACTAAATAACTTTTTTGTGAAACTGAGAAAAAGTTACAATCGTTAAAGGTTTGGGAAGTTGCAACACTTTCGCATTGTAAGTTGTGCTGATCTCTACTGAGTCCGATGGTTCTTACAAGCCTAAAAACTGTCTTTACGGTCAAAAGTGCGGAAAGTCGGGGAGCGGCGGGGATAGGGGGAGAGGCGGTGCCTGTGTAGATGGGCGGGGAGGGCGGCGGAGGAGGGCTGTGAAGAAGGATGACGTAGAGAAATTCGCCTGCAGCTGAAGGAATTCCGTGGGCCAAACTGGAGTAGAGCCAACTAATGGGACGCTGTTATCACGCAGGGATTGTGCTAATGATAGATCTTATAATGCTAAGTAAAGGTTCAGTATACTAAATGATTGAGCAAATAGCGTTTAGCAATTTCAAACCACCCGCACGCCAAACAAAACAACCTCACGATTTCCTCCATTTATTGAAGATTTTCCTGTTAGGACCCCGGGGTAAGTAAATACCTCCTCCTCTATCCATTTGATATTTATTTTCGTTTCACAAAATGACACTGGCTTATCTCATTCACTCAGAAAAGCAACCACTCAATGTCAGGTCTTCTAAGCACAGGCAGACTTGCCATTCTGTACAAACTCCATGCATTTTGTGTCAAACACGCTACAGATGCTCTTATTTACTTATTTAGTAGTAGAAATTGAGTCAGCCACTTAGACTGAACTTTTAGGGTGAAAATTGTGTTTTCATTTTTTTGTTCTCTGAACACTTTTGTTCATTAGTTATAAAAAATATTGGAGATGGGGCAAATAGGCCGTTTGACCGAGAATCAAGAATCATCCAATCAGGTAACGTAGCGTCTGTTCGGGTGGGAAGGCGGGGCACCGTGAGGATGGACGTGTCGGCCGACCAATGGCGGGAGTGTAGGGGGCAGAGCGGTTGGAGATCACGTGATGAAACCTCCAGGAAAATGTCCAACCGTAGTTGGCAACCCCAATCCCACGAAGTCCAGGCTATTTAGTTCTGTTTGCGCTTGTATTTCCTACTCGCTGGTCTGTCCTGTATGAATTTTAGTAGGCCCAGAAATTACTCTTCAGTTGATTCAGGTATTTGGGATTACAACTTTGTATAAACGTTAGGTGTCGAAGGCTATCAGTCAATTTCATTGTAGCCATATCGTTACTTTCCAGCGGTCATGCTCCATTAACTGGATGCTATATACAGTGTCTACCACAAACTAACACATCTGTCTCAGCAGTGTCTACATTATGGAGCATGCGAGTGATTTGGCTAAAGTGCACACACTCATGCTTTGCTGCGATCATGCCCCAAAAAAGAGTCAATACTACTTACGACTAATGGACTATTCAATTAAAAGGGAATCAACTGTAGATTAACTCTGACTGCCGCAGATAGGTAATGAGTGTTTTTGTTGGATTCTTTCACACAAGCAGGACCAACACAACTGTGTTCAACGCGAGTTGCTCATTTCGGTTTTAAAAAAATGGACTTATTTTAATTATCTCGCTCTTAAAAGTAAACCGAGCTCCATTTTGAATGAGGTGCCTCATTATTTGTGATCAAACGTTTCCCTGACGTTGATAGCACCTTTGCTGCCGATCCCAAATACCAGCTCCCTCAAATTGCAGAGACAGGAACAAACAGCATCTTTATAAAATGCTGCTTCAAAGTGCTGCTTTTGCTGTAAATAACAGGCAAACTGATCACTGTGAGCATCTCCTCACTGTCTACAGGAGCTATATTTTGGGAGACAATGAGCATCAAGTAGGTTTTAATCATTTGAGATGCTTTCATAAAAAAGAAAGATCTTGCATTTATAGGGTGCCTTTCACAACATCAGGATGTCCCAAAGCGCTTTACAGCCAATTAAGTACTTTTTTGACCTGCAGTCTCTGTTGTAATGCAGCCAATTTGCGCACAGCAAGGTCCCACAAATAGCAATCAGATAAATGACCAGATAATCTGTTTTTTAGTGTTGTTGATTGAGGGATAAATGTTGAGCAGAATATCGGGGAGAACTCCCTCATTCTTCTTCAAAATAGTGCCGTGGGATCTTTTACGTCCGCCTGAGAGGGAAGACGTCTAATTTTAACGTTTAACGTTTCATCTGAAAGACGACACCTCAGACAGTGCAGCACTCCCTCAGCACTGCACAGGGAGTGTCAGCCGAGATAAAGAGCTCAAGTCTCTGGAGTGGGACTTGAACCCACAACCTTCTGACTCAGAGGAGAGTGCTTCCACTGAGAATGATCGACTGCTAATTGGTGTAATATACTGTGGCCTTTATTTACACATTAATGATTAAATGTGCTAAGCTGCAGTATAATGCTATGGTTGGCTATGTTATGTAATCGCAACCGATGAAGCTCAGAAGCTATTAGTTGATTGTTGGGTGTAGAGGATAGCTGGAATTTGAGATTAGAAACTAAGTCCCATTTCCTTGCTTTGAGTGCACACAGTGTGATAAATCAGAAAGAAAAACAGATTAAGAAGCACACAGGTAATATTTGATCCCCATGAGAACCACCGAGATGAATGCTGAGTCTAGGAATATTGGATTACTAACAGAGTTAGTGCAATTTTATAATGGCCATTTAAACATATATTTAATAATCATTTTTATATCTTTGTTACATGATTTACTTGTTATTTCCAGTAACAAGTGTCCAGTTTATAGGGAAAATAAGATTAGATTGGTTCCGCTACCCTTCTTTTATTGTTAGATTTTGCGACCCGCTCTTGTATTGTTTTTTCCTGCGCCCTCAGTTTATCTGTTTCCCTTATGTCTGATGTGTGTGACCCGCACCTATTCAAAGCTGATTTGCGACTTTTAATGTTGCTTCAAATCCCTCCATGGTCTCGCCCCCTCCCTATCTCTGTAACCTCCTCCAGCCCTACAAACCTCCGAGATCTCTGCGCTCCTCCAATTCTGGCCTCTTGCGCTTCCCCGACTTCCATCGCTCCACCATTGGTGGCCATGCCTTCAGCTGCCGAGGCCCTAATCTCTGGAATTCCCTCCCTAAACCTCTCAAACATATGAACATACGCATTAGGAGCAGGAGTAGGCCACTCGGCCCCTCGAGCCTGCTCCGCCATTCAATAAGATCATGGCTGATCTGATTACTCCACATTCCCGCCTATCCCCGATAACCTTTCATCCCCTTGCTTATCAAGAATCTATCTACCTCTGCCGTAAAAATATTCAAAGACTCTGCTTCCACTGCCCTCTGAGGAAGAGAGTTCCAAAGACTCACGACCCTCTGTGAGAAAAAATTCTCCACATCTCTGTCTTAAATGGGTGACCCCTTATTTTTAAACAGTGACCCCTAGTTCTAGAACCTCTCCGCCTATCTGTGCTCCTTCAAGACACTCCTTAAAACCTACCTCTTTGAACAAGCTTTTGGTCACCTGTCCTTCTATCTCCTTATGTGGCTCGGTGTCAAATTTTGTCTGATAATCGCTCCAGTGAAGCACCTTGGGACGTTTTATTACATTAAATGCGCTATATAAATGCACGTTGTTGTTGTTGAATAGGAAGTTAATGCCAATCAATTGCAAAAAATGTACACGAGGCACAGGAAATGTGCAGGTGACAAAGCATTCTAAACGCAATGTCTGTGTTAAAACGCAATATACATGTGTGAAAACTCACTTGAACAGTGCTATCATCAATGATTGATCTATATTTACAGAAAGTTCATGATGACACTGTCCAAGTTGGTAAGTGCATCATTTATAGGAACAGCAGAATTTGTTTTTAGGCAGATTAGACCCAAGAAATCTCTCTGCCATATTACTCAACCCCCTTTTCCCTTCAGAAGCACATCCAGTTGTCGCTTGAACCCATTTATATTATTGGCTTCAGTTTCTGCCCTGGGAACCTGTGACTTCACGCCTGGTGAGTGAGAAAATATCACCCAACGTCCCTTCTGCCTCCCAACTTCCCAATCTTTAAATTGTGCCTCTTGGTATTATTTCAACTGTTTGCCATATTGAGCAATTTGCTTGGCTCAGTTCTGTCAACTCTATTCATATTTCGTGAAAACTTCTTTTTGACATCTTTTTTCCAAAGAAAACAAGTTACTTAAAAGGGCCAGTGTTGGGCTCTCAGTAAAGCCATCACTGTGCTGCCAACCAATTTACACTGGATAGCAGGACTGCTGTAAATACTACTGCAGTAAGGTCCCAGAAAATGCCTTGGCATTACAGACTGAACATCTATCACAGGTGACTGGGCATCGCTGGGGGCACTCCCACTGTACAGATTACCAAACCCAGACCATTCAAAGTTGAAACTGTTAGACTGCGCCATTTCCTGCCTTAGGTTACAGTGTTTGTGTCAGATAGTGGCTCAGTGGGTAGCACACTCGCCTCTGAGTCAGAAGGTTGTGGGTTCAAGTCCTGCTCCAGAGACTTGAGCACAAAAATCTAGGCTGACACTCCCAGTGCAGTACTGATGGGAGTGCTGCACTGTCGGAGGTGCCGTCTTTTAGATGAGATGTTAAACTGAGGCCCCGTCTACTCTCTCAGGTGGACGTAAAAGATCCCATGGCACTATTTTGAAGAAGAGCAGGGGAGTTATCCCCGGAGTCCTGGCCAATATTTATCCCTCAACCAACATAACAAAAACAGATTATCTGGTCATTATCACATTGCTGTTTGTGGGAGCTTGCTGAGTGTAAAGTGGCTGCCGCGTTTCCTACATCACAACAGTGACTACACTTCAAAAAGTACTTCATTGGCTGTAAAGCGCTTTGGGATGTCTGGTGGTCGTGAAGGGCGCTATATAAATGCAAGTCTTTCTTGTCTTTTAGTTTTTCTGTTCGATGTTTTACTAAAACCAATCAGATCTGAACTGATTTCTACATAATTTTGTTTGCTACTTACATCTGTGAGGGGTAGATTTTGGCCTAGAAATTCTATGGCGCCGTACCCATTTTACAGGCATAAAATGGGCACCTAAGGGTCCAATATGGGGTGCGCCACCCGCCATATTGGTTAGGGCTGCTAAGTAGGCGTCCAGGTTGTGCGCCTGAAACTGACGTTAGACCCATCACGTCTGGAAATCGGGGGCCTAATGCCTGTTTCAGACCCATTTGCCAAACTGGTCTGTGAATGCGCCGTGTGTACTGCCAATGAGATACGTTTCGTCAGGCGTTCAGCAGCTAAACCAGCTGTCCTTAAAGGGACTGCTGGAGGCTACCATCTGAGCCGTTCCCAGCCACCGATCGCACCACCCCCACCCCCCGATTGCCTCTGCCCCCGGACTCTCGTGAGGCCCTCGCGATCTTGTTGTCACCCCTGCGACTGGCGAGCTACCAACCTAGGCAGCGGCGACTGGTGCCTTCAGCTCGCCGGCACTATCCTAATGAGGCCGGTGGATGACTGTGGCCTGGTCCTGCCGAGGGCCTCATTGAGCGCGTACACCGTGCGCTTCACCGGGATCGCGCCCCGATTCAGGCACAATCCAATTTCGGCCTTTTACTTATGTTCATATTCCCTGATGATTTTTTTTTTTAGCTGCGCGAGGAGAACCCCGGTTTCTCTCGGCTTCTGGGATTCCTTCATGGTTTGCAGTTGGCTGTCCCTTAAAAAATAATACTGTGGGCGGGAGATGTGTGTTCAATCTGCAGTGCTGAGACTGAGCCTGTTGGCCCAGTGTTGGTCGGTCTTGGCTATTGGTCTTTGTGAAGACTGACATTTCTTGGCCTCCGCAAACATAACCTTGGAAAAGAGGAATGCTCAATCCCTGCACGTTGGCTGGACATAATGCTGGACAGGTGCAGCCTGCAAACTCTTCTACACTGCTCCAACAATGTGTCTTAATATCAAACACTGAATGGCTGCAGCATGACTGTTCCACTTCCTTTATGAGTGGGACTGCCCAACCAAATATTGAATCAGTCCACACTCTGCTGTGGATATTTGCACCCCCAGGAGCTGAACTGAGTTTGTCCAAGCTCATTTCTCTTATGACCACTGTCCTGTTAGCCAGTTGGAAGGAGAGACTTTGCTAACAGTGAGTTACAGTTGAACCCGGGCTCCAGAGACTGCCTTCAGACCCCACCGGTCCCCTGGGGCTTGGATCTTTGAACCCAATCCAGACCGAAGGGCAGGGGGGGGGCGCGGCAATCTTCTCCGAGAAACGCGAATGGTCCAACGTAAACCAAGTGTTGCAGAGGCTCGATGTTGGTCCCAGTCCAGCACACAGATCTGGCAGCAACTTGCCTTTAATCTATCTCACTATGGCTGTGCACAAGGAGAGAGCGTAGGGTGGAAATGTCATACTAGTAATGCTATTCTAAAGAAAATACTTGCATTTCTATAGCGTCTTTCACGACCTCAGGACGTCCCAAAGCACTTTACAGCTAATTAAGTACTTTTGAAGTGTAGTCGCTGTTGTAATGTATTATTTGTGGCAGCCAATTTGCGCACAGCAAGGTCCCACAAACAACAATGTGAGAATAACCAGATCATCTGTTTTTTTAGTGATGTTGAGCGAGGGATTAATATTGGGCCGGGACACCGGGAAGAACTCTCCTGCTCTTCTTCGAAATAGTGCCGTGGGATCGTTTACATCCACCTGAGAGGGCCTCGGTTTAACGTCTCAACCAAAAGACGGCACCTCTGACAGTGCAGCACTCCCTCAGCACTGAGTGTCCACCTGGATTATGAACCTACAAGCTTCTGACTCAGAGGCGAGAGTGCTACCCACTGAGCTAGTTACTGGCCCTATTCGAAGGCTTGGGCTAAGCACAAGGTCAGAGCTCAGTGCACCTGTGCTGCATGCAACCTGCGTTGGAGCAGATCTGTCTGATGTTGCACAAAGCACAAAAATAGCAAAAAGGGGGAAATTCTGATTTGGTTTAGTTGACACAACTGGTTGGGGACGTGAATTTCTTGCAATTTTTGTATTGCAAAAAAATAAGATGCAAATCTAACTCGCTGTTAAAAGTCCATGATTACTGAAGTAACACTTACTGCAAGTAGGGTTGCCAACTCTGGCTGGATGTAATCCTGGAGGTTTCATCACATGACCTCCTCCCTCCAACTGCCCCGCCCCCGCGCACCCCCCATTGGTCACCCAACATGTCAATCCTCACGGCGCCTGCCTGCCCACGGCCAATTGGAAAGCGAACAGACTCTTTGTTACCCGATTGGGTGATTCTTGACTGTCAGTTAAACAACTTTTCTTTCCCAACTAATAGCTATACCTAATAAACAAAAGTGTTGAACAAAATTTTTTTTTTATCGTAGAATCATAGAATGGTTACAGCACAGAAGGAGGCCATTCAGCCCGTCAAGTCCATGCCGGCTCTCTGCAAGAGCACTTCAGCTAGTCCCACTCCCCCGCCCTTTCCCCGCAGCCCTGCAAATTTTTTTCCTTCAGCTACTTCTCCAACTCCCTTTTGAAAGCCACGATTGAGTCTGCCTCCACCACCCTTTCAGACAGTGAATTCCAAATCCTAACCACTCGCTGCGTAAAAAAGCTTTTCCTCATGTCACCTATGGTTCTTCTGCCAATCACCTTAAATCTGTGTCCTCTGGTTCTCGACCCTTCTGCCAATGGGAACAGTTTCTCTCTATCTACTTTGTCCAGACCCCTCATGATTTTGAACACCTCTATCAAATCTCCTCTCAACCTTCTCTGCTCGAAGGAGAACAACCCCAGCATCTCCAGTCTACCCTAGTAACTGAAGTCCCTCATCCCTGGAATCATTCTCGTAAATCTTTTCTGCACCCTCTCTAAGGCCTTCACATCCTTCCTAAAGTGCGGCGCCCAGAATTGGACGCAATGCTCCAGTTGAGGCCGAACCAGTTTTATAAAGGTTCATCATAACTTCCTTGCTTTTGTACTCTATGCCTCTATTCATGAAGCCCAGTATCCCATATGCTTTTTTAACCGCTTTCTCAACTCCTATGATTTTTCTCCAAGGTTGCTCTTAGCAGTGTCCTGGAGATTAATCTTCAATTCCTGGAGACTCCAGGGAAATCCTGGAGGGTTGGCAAGCCTAACTGCAGGAAATTCGAGCTGTTTTGGAGATTTCAGGGTCAGGGCAGTTTGAATTGAACTTATCCTCATATCAGGAGAGAGAGCGAGAGAGAGAGTGTTTTATTTGCCACTAATCACCACACACCCAACAGCAAAGAAAAGAAAGTTGGAACATAATTGAAGGACAATTACAGTTATGTACTATTTCAATACGTCTGATCGAAACTGCTCCTGTACCTGTTGTTCCCGAATTTGGTTCTTCACAAGCTCCTGTTTTAGTTATATCTGCAAAAGGAAAACACAAAGCTTGATGAAGGAAAATGGGAGAGGCTTTTGACAGTCGGTGTACTGGTACTGTTGCAGGCAGAAGTGCATCAGTCCCTTCATTTACCATTGAAATCGTCCGAAGTTTTCTCCTCCCATTTTTCCCTTAAAATTTAATGCAGCACTGCTGTGTACTAGGGTTGGCAGCTCTGGTTGGACGTATTCTTGGAGGTGTCATCACATGACCTCCCACCTCCGCCCCCACACTCCCGCCATTGGTCACCCCGCGGCACGTCCACCCTCGCCGCGCCCCGCCCTGCCTTCCCACGGCCAATTGGAAAGCCAACAGACTCTTCGTCATCCAATTGGATCATTGTTGACTGTCAGTCAAAGAGTTTTTTTTTCATCCCACCTCCAATATTTTTACAACTAATGTTCAAGGGAAATGAAAAAAACCCACAATTTTTTTTAACGCTCCTGTGAGCTTCCTCCCAGGGTGTCCTGGAGATTAGTCTTTAATTCCTGGAGACTCCAGGGCAATCCTGGAGGGTTGGCAACCCTTTAATCCTGGTACCGCCCCCACCCTCGCAACCCCCCCTTTCCAATCACCCATCAGTTGAAAGCAGTTAAACCCCCCCCCCCACGTAGTAATTGGGGAAGAAAAAGAGAGAGAAAATTAACTGCTACCAAAACATAGCAATGCAAATATTTCCTGTTACTTCACCACAATAGTTATTTCAGCAGTCACCCAGTCTGACAGCAAATGTGGCCAATACAAATAGCTGTAGGAATGCGAAGGGCCAATGAAAACAACTGTAACACTTTCAATTTACAACACTATCGGTTCAAATCTGTCACCCAGAAAGCGGGGCTATACACTAAAGATTTCAAAATGCACATCAGCCGTACAGTAATGTTACGTGCAGCCTGCGCTGAGGTGGCTAACATCCGTACAACGTTGCAATATGCCTGATATTCCCCACAAATGATTGCGAAACAAACACTTCCATCTGCTGACAGTTCTTGGCAAAAGGGGAGGTGCTGAGGTCACGACTGCTAATTTCTTTTTCCATAGATCTTTTCAAGTGAAATAGAGTTGCCCCTACTTGGTAGACCTTTCACAAATGGGAGCTGTAAACTCTCGGCAGCTAGAGCCTGACGAGCGAGAACACAACGACACAATGCACCCATTAATACCCCGATAGTGTAGTCATTCACCGGCATCTGCCAATGTGTACGTGCCGAGGCTTTGAGACTAATTTCGGGTGACTACTCACAAATCACGGACTGTAAACTGAAAGGCCTTCAAAACGCCTTTGATCTGGTTGCCTTTGTGCCCCAATGATTTAGAATAACTTCCAAGCTTTTGTACTGTGCGTCTCTATTTATAAAGCCCAGGATGCCGAACGCTTTCTCAACTCGTCCTGTCACCCTCAAAGGTGTTGTTTGTGTGTTTGTGAACCCCCCAGGTCTCTCTGTTCCTGCACCCCCTTTAAAATGGGACCATTTAGTTTATGTTGCCTCTCCTCGTTCTTCCGACCAAAATGCATCACTTCACACTCTCTGCGTTAAATTTCATCTGCCACATGTCTGCCCATTTTACAAGTCCATGTCCTCCTGATGTCTGTTACTATCCTCCTCACTGTTTACTATATTTCCAAGTTTTGTGTCATCTGCATAGTTTGAAATTATGCCCTGTATATCCAAGTCCAGGTCATTAATATATATCAAAAAGAGTAGTGGCCCCTACTGAGCCACAGCTGATCAAGTGATTATACACAACACCCATAAAATCCTTAACGGCACAATTCAACAGGTGACAATGTTTCTTTAATGCTGTACAGCAAGAACATGATCAAGTAACTCCACTGCTAATTGGTTTTGGAATCCAGTCAGATATCGGGGCTATCCCTATAGGAACATAGGAACAGGAGGAGGCCATTGAGCCCCTCGAGCCTGTTCCGCCATTCAACGAGATCATGGCTGACCTGTGACTAACTCCATATACCCGCCTTTGTGCCATAGCCCTTAATACCTTTGGTTAACAAAAATCTATCAATCTCAGATTTAAAATTAACAATTGATCGAGCATCAATTGCCGTTTGCGGATAAGAGGCCAAACTGCTACCACCCTTTGTGTGTAGAAGTGTTTCCTAACTTCACCCCTGAAAGATCTGGCTCTAATTTTTAGGCTATGTCCCCGAGTCCTAGACTCCCCAACCAGCGGAAATCGTTTCTCTCGATCTACCCTATCAGTTTCCCTTAATAGCTTGAAAGCTTGGATCAAATCACCCCTTAACATTCTAAATTCCAGGGAATACAAACCTAGTTTGTGTAAGCTCTCCTCGTAATTTAACCCTTAAAGTCCAGGTATCATTCTGGTAAATCTATGCTGCACTCTCTCCAAGGCCAATATATGCTTTCCTAAGGTGTGGTGCCCAGAACTGAACACAGTACTCCGTGAGAGGAGAGGCTGAAGTCCGTTGGATTGTGGGGAGTGAATTCTATCACACTGAGTGGCAGAGATGCCTCTGTAAACTGCTGTGATTTTTGCGATAAATAAGTAATATTCCTAAATACTTGGCACTAGCCACTAGTTCCGGTAATTCTAACTAAGCCTCCTACATGGCAACAAGGCCAAAAACACAAAATGCTTGAAATATGTAGCATTTGAAAAGAGTTCAGACAGGTTAATGTTCCAGATGGAGACCCATTGCCAGTTCTGACTGACCTGCTGTGTTTTCCCAGCATTTTCTCATTTCACTGTCGATTTTCAGCATTGTTGGTTTTATCCCTGTGCCTCCCAGCTTTCTTTATACCATCCGATCCTCCTTCCACCTCACTGCGACTCACCTTCACGGAGTGGGCAGTCGGTCCAGAACCTTCTACAGTTCTACTGTTTAATGCACGCTGTTGTAAGAGTGGCCAGCAGCAAGGCACAGTGCCCATTAAGCTGCAGTACAGATCTGGTTACTCCCCATCAGTGAGACCGGTCAGACCCCTGGCCAGAACTGAAACTCATGAAAGAACTGGACTCAACTTCCACTGTCGTAAAGAGGCAATTAATCATTTCCTTATCACAGCATCTGCCCACTTAAGGAATTGCTTAAAGTACTTTTGGAGTGTTACACCTTCTAAACGCTGTAGGCTGCATGGTGATTTGTCGCGGTCAACGCCAGCAAAGACTTGCCGCGTGCTGTCGCTGTGACATCGCTAGTTGCTGTAGCCCGTGCCCAACCCTGCACAGCTGTAGTGTATAATCTGAGGACATTGCCATTGGATAGGGACTTCTATTGCGATGGAAGTCAACTTTTCCTAAAAATGGGCAGTCCACACTCAAACCATCTCCCAGGGAGAGACAACCAACTGAAGCTAACTGGACGAGGAATACATAGCATAACCTACGGATTGTGGAGTAACACATGTAGTTCGTACTTTGGCGTTCCCACACGTGATTATAAAGGGGATTGTATGGTGTGCCAGAAGGAAGAGACACTTCAAACAGAACACTGGGCCAGAGATTGCTGCAATGGCGGCAAATGATGTTAATTGGACTTTTACTCTCACCATCGACATCGCGCAAATTGCTGGACCGTTGAGACGATAACGGCGCAGCGAGGTCAATGTCACATCTGGGACCTCGTCAATGTCGCGGCCAATGGTTGAGCTCCTTGACCAATGAAAGAAAAAAATTGAGAACGAAACAGAGCAAGTGACGGAGAAAGAAATGGGGCAAATTAGAGTCAAACCAAATATATATAGCGACGGAAAGAAAGGGAAAGAAAGAGAGTGGATTAAGAGTGAGAGATTAAAAAGAGACAGAAAGGCAAAGTAAGAAAAAAATGAAACAGAACAAGCAGAGGAAGTGGGCAATCTAACCCAGTTGTGTTTGGGAACTGTTGGTCCTTGAAAAGTTAATGAGTTAATGGTGTGCAAAATGTACAAACATTCTTGACCCAAGAATTATAGAACCAGCCATCCCGTCCATCATGATCAGGAACAGAGGAACTGCTGTCATGGGAATTGCTAGACAAAAAAAGGCCATAGGTCCAGCTAGTTCACCATCTACCATCCTGGTAATCGCATGATACAATGACAATGGAGTTGTTGACTAATCATAGCAATCAATCTCTTATCAATTAGTCTACAACAGACCCAGACACGAGGTGAGGAAAACCCCCAGTGGTGGAGAACTTTGGGAACCATAGGTCCAAAGTCACCTGTTCGTTCCAAGAACGCTACACTCACCACATGTCGTGTCTCAAATTACTCATATACTGTAATCCAAAATGTTACTTTCTGAAAGAAAGCGATCTAATTTGCATTTCTGAGTGTTGAAACAGCTTTGCATCCTGAAAGTGATTGCCTTCTGACACTAACAGGAGTGTGGGTGTCAGGACTGGCACAAAAATGTTGCCAAGACAGACAAAGAGTTTGAAAAACCTCGAGAAAGAATTCACTACCTGCTGGAATGAGATTCCAGAGCATCACTGTTCCCTGTCTGGGCCTCCAAGGTTGAGTGTCATGTCAGGACCATCAATCACGCCATTACCAGGGTCCTCCACGGCATTAATTACCAGCCCCTAATGGCTGTGGTGGGAATAATTTGTAATAATGCCATAAATCCAGCAATTTCACGATCGGCATTAACTTCAACTGGGGAGCCTCACGGTGAGAAGGGACTTTTCTGTCCTGGCTAATATTTATCCCTCAACCAATATCGCGAAAACAGATTATCTGGTCATTATCTCATTGCTATTTGTGGGACCTGGCTGTGCGCAAATTGGCTGCCGCGTTTCCTACATTACAACAGTGACTACACTTCAAAAGTACTTTATTGGCTGGAAAGAGCTTTGGAATGTCCTGAGGTTGTGAAAGACGCTATATAAATGCCAGTTCTTTAACATAAGAACATAAGAAATAGGAGCAGGAGTAGGCCATTCGGCCCTTCGAGCCTGCTCCGCCATTCAATGAGATCATGGCTGATCTTCTGCCTCAACTCCATTCACTGGCCTTATCGCCATATCCCTTGATGCCCTTACTAGTCAGAAATTTATCGACTTCTGTTTTGAATATACCCAATGACTGAGCCTCCACCGTCCTCTGGGGTAGAGAATTCCAAAGATTCGCCACCCTCTGTGTGAAGAAATTTCTTCTCATCTCAGTCCTAAATGGCCGACCCTTTCTTTCATTGGCTTTGATAAGGCCAACAGCAAGTCGTCCAGCAGTTTGCGGAGAATCGGAACTCATGGTGCATCTCCTTTACTCTGCAAATTGCTGGATTTCTTTGTGCATTAATAATGGCGGACGCCGTTAATGCGTCATTATAATCCCAGGAATTTCTGGACAATTACATCAGCAATGCAGCACAATGCAGGAAAGCAAAGGCGCTATTCACAGACCCACCACCAGATGGCGCCAGTGTGCTCATTCGATTTTTTTCCCCCCCCATATCTACATTTTAGCTATTGTAAATACGTGTATTTTACTTGTCTGTTGTATAGAAAGTCTGTGGAGCAATGGCTGGTGGACAGAAACAGGGTAACAATGGGCCTGTGATTGACAAACACCATTCGTAGCCCCAGCATCGTACGGTGGTGCTTTAAATTGAGGAACCTGGGTCAAAGGTTACACTGCATGACCCCCCCCCCACCAAAGTGGAGATAAGTTAGCGATAAGGTGACACCAAGCTTAAGGGTTTTAATAAAGCTCAAGGTTGCAGGTGGAGAGGGAGTTCATCCTCATGGTGTAGGGTGTTTCAAAACCCTAGCCTTGTGCCTCCAAAGGGTTAATTCCGCCAGTTCACAGCCTGCCTTCCCTTCGTGACATCACGATCATTCTCAAGGGTGCACCTCTTTTCAGTGCCAAACAACTGACACAGGACCACAGCTGTGAAAGTTAATCATCGATTGCCAGAAGATAAATGGAAAACTACCTCAGATGACAAAACAGCGATTCCCAAAGGCACTGGCCGCTCCCCTGATGAGATTCAAACTCTCCACAACGCAATGCAACGCTCGCGGAAACACTGGCAGCAATGAATTGCTCCACTCAGCCATCGCAACCCTGGGCTAGGGGGAGCAAAATTTCGCCAGGTTTTCCTGCTCAGGATTGCTTGCCATTTTGCATCAGCCGTGGCTCAGTGGGTAGCACATAATCTAGGCTGACACTCCAGCGCAGTAGTCAGGGAGTGCTGCACTGTTGGAAGTGCTGCATATTAAGATTCTGCCACTGTATGTTTTAGCCGTCTCCCAGGCCTACCTTGAAGGCACTGCCTCCTGCAGGGGAGTTTCACAACCTCAGGACGTCCCAAAGCGCTTTGCTGCCAATTAAGTACTTTTTTGAAGTGTAGTCACTGTTATAATGTAGGAAACACAGCAGCTAATTTGCGCTCAGCGAGGTCCCACAAACAGCAATGTAATAATGACCAGATCATCTGTTTTTAAGTAATGCTGGTTGAGGGATAAAAAATATTGGCCAGAAGACCAGAGAGAACTCCCCCTGCTCTTCTTCGAAATAGTGCCACGGGATCTTTTACATCCACCTGAGAGAGCAGACAGGGTCTCGGTTTAACGTCTCATCTGAAAGATGGCACTTTGACAGTGCAGCACTCCCTCAGCATTGCACTGGGAGTGCCAGCCTAGATTTTGTGCTCAAGTCTCTGGAGTGGGCTCTTGAACCCATGACCTTCTGACTCAGAGGCGAGAGTGCTACCCACTGAGCCATGGCTGACACAAAATGGAGAGCAATCAAGAGCAGGAAAACCTGGCTAAATTTTGTTCCCCCTTGGCCAGGGGTGCTATGGTTGATTCGAGCACCCCTACCACTGTCCAAGGTGAGATCAGCCATTCTATGGAAGTTTAATTTGTGACAGGGCTGAACATCCCAGAGCAGCGACATGAATGTCAGCTGTGGTTCAGCCTCTTAATCCAACCTTTCTTTCCCTCTCTTTATTTCTCTTACTGTACTTGATTTGATTCTAATTCGCCTGATTTCCTTCTCCGTCGTTCCTCTGTTTCTTTCTCAATCCCTAAACCTCATTGGTTAAGGAGATAGACGGTTGGTCCCGTTGTTCACCGAGGTCCCAGATGCCCCGATGCCCTCATTATCAGCTTGCACTTCCCGCAAGTTATGGCGCAAACATTTTTCGAGCTGGATGGTGTGGGGAAAAAAATCCCAACTCATGGGGCACGTCGCGAGATGTCCCACTCTAGCAAAATCTGGGCCAATAATGACCTCGCGCTGGCAAGACGTCAAGCCTTCTGGGCCCTCCTCCCTGACAGCTCACCAGTCCCATTTCTGGGGGGAGGGGGGAATTCCCCTCCCACTCCCCCACCCTGAAGGTCATCCAATTGGAGGTGGGGAAGGTGCGTAGAGTTGACAACTCCCCCAATACACTCATACTGACAGCCTCCATAACGCTACCCTTTAAGTCACCACATTCACATGACAACCCACAGTGACCTGCTAATGGTGAGTTGGAGCACAGAATGATGTCGACAGGCCAACTCATTTTCCAACTGTACATCTCTGCAGGCCTCTGTACAGAACGAGCCACGACTGAATCACCGTTCCCGTACCTGCAACTGCAATTATTTTCGTTCAGAAATACCGACATAAAGATGTGGCCCAGCATTGAGAGTATCGATGTGAACGAGCTACGGGAATTGGAGCTGTGCGCCTCCTGCCCACGTGCACTCTGAGCCCATTTCCCAGACAGCACACGGTGCACTGTCTGACTTCGCCATGTGAGAAATGAAGAGGTGGATGTGTCAGTGAGAGACAGCTCTGACGTCAGTTTGCTTTTTGTTGCAAGTCCGTATTACATAGAATCGTACAGCACAGAAACAGGCCCATGCTGGTGTTTGTGATCCTCACGAGCCTCCTCCCACTCTATTTACTTCATCTCACCCTATCAACATATCCTTCCCTTCCTTTCTCCCTCATGTGTTTATCTGGCTTTCCCTTTAAATGCATCTGTGCTAGTCGCCTCAACTACTCCCTGTGGTAGTGAGTTCCACATTCTCACCACTCTCTGGGCAAAGAAGTTTCACCTGAATTCCCTATTGGATTTATTAGTGACTATCTTATATTGATGGCCTCTAGTTTTGGACTCCCCCACAAGTGGAAACATCTTCTCTACATCTACCCTTTCATAATTTTGAAGACCTCTATCGGGTCACCACTCAGTCTTCTCTTTTCTAGAGAAAAGAGCCCCAGCTTGTTCGGTCTTTCCTGATAGTTGTACTCTCTCAGTTCTGCTATCCTCCTTGTGAATCATTTTTGCACTTTCTGCCGTGCTTCTATATCCTTTTTTGCAATAAGGAGATCAGGACCGTGCACAGTACTCCAAGTGTGATCTCACCAAGCAGCTGGCTGGTTTAGCAAGTCAAATTTTTTTTAAAACCCACGAACACTGGAAATCTGAAATAAAAGATTGAACATGTTGGAAATAGGCAGCAGGTCCAACAGCAACTGTAAAGAGAAAAGAAAGGTTGACGTTTCGACCCTTCATGTTCAAGTGTCAGCCGTGGCTCAGTTGGTAGCACTCGCGTTTGTCTGAGTCCCACTCCAGGGACTTGAGCACAAAAATCCAGGCTGGCACTCCCAGTGTCAGTACTGAGGGAGTGCTGCACTGTCGGAGGTGCCGTCTTTCGGATGAGATGTTAAACCAAGGCCCCGTCTGCTCTCAGGTGGACGTAAAAGATCCCGTGGCACTATATTGAATAAGAGCAGGGGAGTTATCCCCGAAGTCCTGGCCAATATTTATCCCTCACTCAACATCACAAAAAAAACAGATTATCTGGTCATTATCACATTGCTGTGGGAGCTTGCTGTGCACAAATTGGCTTCCGCATTTCCAACATTACAACAGTGACTACACTTCAAAAATACTTCACTGGCTGTAAAGCGCTTTGGGATGTCCTGAGGTCGTGAAAGGCGCTATATAAATGCAAGTCTATCTTTTTTCCATCAAAGAATCCAGATCCACAACACTGTAGGGTACAGGTGGTGTAGTGATTGTGTTACTGGACTAATAATCCAGAGATTGTGAGTTCAAATCCCACCATGGCAGCTTGAGGATTTGAAGTCATTTTAAAAAATCTGGACAATAAAAATCTGCTATCAGTGAAAGTGACCATGAAGCAGTCAGATTGTCATAAAAAAAAACAAATGGTTGACTAATGTCCTTTAGGGAAGGAAATCTGCTGTCCTTAACCGGTCTGGCCTATATCTGACTCCAGTTCCACACCAACGTGGTTGACTCTTAGCTGCTCTCTGAAGAGGCCAAGTTATCAAACTAAGGGATGGGCAATAAACGCCAGCCTTGCCAGCGATGCCCACATCCCGAAAATGAATGAAAAAACCAAAACTAAAAATAGCAGAAAAAACAGGTTATCGAGTTATTGGGAGATGTGAGGAAACTCCAGTTGATTTGCTTGCTGATCGAATAACTCTATTTGGACATTGTCCTGAGGTAACTGAACGCCAGCCACGACTGATGTTGCCATATTATTGGTGGGGCCCAGTACTATGAGGGCTCCCATGACCTCTTCATACTGTGATTGGAGAATAATGAACAGAGAATTTTCTGGAATCCTCTCTATAGCAAGATGGTTCATGATGATAAACAGGCCATTCCCTTAATCATTATTGGCTCTCTTAAGTTCTACAGGCATCATAAACTCATTAAAAAATAGCTGTTATGTTTATAGACTTTGTATAATAAACCTATTGAATTACTCAGAACTATTACAGTGTTGGCCAGGAATAACAAATGGCAATTTCACATCAGCCAGTAGAAAGAGCACGGCCATTCGCTAACCAAGTTATATTTTCTCAGTTTTGAAATTTTCCATTGTCCCCCAGCCTCAACAGCTTTCTGGGGAAGAGAGTTCCAGATTTCCACTGCCCTTTGTGTGAAGAAGTGCTTCCTGACATCACCCTTGAACGACCTCGGTCTCATTTTAAGGTTATGCCCCCTTGTTCTGGATTCCCCGCACCAGAGGAAATAGTTTCTCTCTATCTACCCTATCAACTCCTTTAATCATCTTAAACACTTCAATTAGATCACCTCTTAATCTTCTATACTCGAGGGAATGCAAGCCTGGTCTGTGCAACCTGTCGTCATAATTTACCTCTTTTAGCCGCGGTATCATTCTGGTGAATCTGCGCTGCACCCCCTCCAAGGCCAATATATCCTTCCTGCAGTGCCCAGAACTGAACACATGTGGTACGGTACAGTCAGTGCGAGACTCTGCTTACTGGCTATCACTCATAAGTCAATCTGGTTTAATGTCAGCAGCCTCGTAGGGGCTGAATATCACATTATTCCTGTGCCTTTTTGATTGTGGTTCCTGTCTGAATTAGAAGCTGAAACAACAACTGGACTTTCTGCAAAAACTAAACCTAGAATTTGACAGCCAAAATAGAAGCTATCATTAAAGTGTGAAACCAGAACCACTCTGCTTCTCCACAAACGGCTGGGTCCTCCCGAGTGCGTGGAGTAAAAAAAAAACCCACAACATGAAAAGCGCAGGCACTGCCACCTTGACGGAGTGGGAACCTGGATCCTTCCTCCTCCATAGTCTTCCTGCCGGGCTCTGGCCAACCGCTTGCCAAGCCTGCGAGGAGAGATGTGATGCAGGAGAAAGTGCGACGGGAGAAAGAGGGCAGAGAAGGCGGAGAGAGCTGACTCAATACTCATTTCCAAAAGGGAATCGGATGTAAATGGGAAAAGTTACAGTGCCATGTGGAAAAGAGTGGTGGGGGGGGGGGGACTAATTTGCAAGTGTCAGCTGTGGCTCAGTGGGTAGCACTCTTGCCTCTGAGTCAGAAGGTCGTGGGTTCAAGACCCACTCCAGGGACTTGAGCACATAATCTAGGCTGACACTCCTAGTGCAGTGCTGAGGGAGCGCTGCACTGTCGGAGGTGCCGTCTTTCGGATGAGACGTTAAACCGAGGCATCGTCTGCTCTCTCAGGTGGATGTAACAGATCACATGGCACGATTTCTAAGAAGAGCAGGAGAGTTCTCCCGGGTGTCCCGGCCAATATTTATCTTTCAGCCAACATCCCTAAAATAGATTACCTGGTGATTATCACATTACTATTTGTGGGACCTTGCTGTGTGTAAATTGGCTGCCGCGTTTTCTACATTACACCAGTGACGACACTTCAAAAGTACTTCATTGGCTGTAAAGCACTTTGGGGTGCCCTGAGGTCGTGAAAGGTGCTATATAAATGCAAGACTTTCATGTCGGGAATTTGTTTTCATTTTGGATATTAATTAAAATTGGAAGGGAAGGGCTGATCCCAGTCTGGGTGAGTGGGAGGGAGGGGATGACAGCATCCTACTCCAGGACACTCTACTGCCTGATGGACCTGCTGGCTCCATCCCCCACTCCCACCCCATGGATTGCGTTCTATCTGATTACACAAGCCCCACCTGAGATCAGTTAGTGACACCAAACAACAACAGCTGCATCTCATGGGATGTATTTCTCCAGACCGGTGAGTTTCTCCGTGCTAAATCTCGGTCATGCAACCCTCCATTTGGAACTGGGGATCTCATTTACTGCACCTTCACTCACACCGGAAGACAGTAATAAACTGGGGCAAAAAAAATCACAAACATAATCCAGTTCCAATTTTTGCCCTTCCAAGTTACTCCACCCCACCCTCCTCCCACTCCTTGTTCCTCTCCTGAAGGTGCTGACTCTCACTGGGGTTCAGGTCTCCTCCTCTCCTGAAGGTGCTGACTCTCACTGGGGTACGGGTCCCCTCCTCTCCTGAAGGTGCTGACTCTCACTGGGGTACGGGTCCCCTCCTCTCCTGAAGGTGCTGACTCTCACTGGGGTACAGGTCTCCTCCTCTACTGAAGGTGCTGACTCTCACTGGGGTTCAGGTCTCCTCCTCTCCTGAAGGTGCTGACTCTCACTGGGGTACAGGTCTCCTCCTCTCCTGAAGGTGCTGACTCTCACTGGGGTTCGGGTCTCCTCCTCTCCTGAAGGTACTGACTCTCACTGGGGTACAGGTCTCCTCCTCTCCTGAAGGTGCTGACTCTCACTGGGGTACGGGTCTCCTCCTCTCCTGAAGGTGCTGACTCTCACTGGGGTTCGGGTCTCCTCCTCTGCTGAAGGTGCTGACTCTCACTGGGGTACAGGTCCCTCCTCTCCTGAAGGTGCTGACTCTCACTGGGTTCAGGTCCCCTCCTCTCCTGCAGGTGCTGACTCTCACTGGGGTACGGGTCCCCTCCTCTCCTGAAGGTGCTGACTCTCACTGGGGTTCAGGTCCCCATCTCTCCTGAAGGTGCTGACTCTCACTGGGGTACAGGTCTCCTCCTCTCCTGAAGGTGCTGACTCTCACTGGGGTACGGGTCCCCTCCTCTCCTGAAGGTGCTGACTCTCACTGGGGTTCGGGTCTCCTCCTCTCCTGAAGGTGCTGACTCTCACTGGGGTACGGGTCCCCTCCTCTCCTGAAGGTGCTGACTCTCACTGGGGTACAGGTCCCCTCCTCTCCTGAAGGTGCTGACTCTCACTGGGGTACGGGTCCCCTCCTCTCCTGAAGCTGTTGACTCTCACTGGGGCCTTTGAATGGAATGATATTGTATATCACCAAGACTCACCTCCCATTAAAATAAAGCAGGTTCTTAACCAACAATCGGTGATGACAGTCTGTGCCAAATCCAGTGATCCTCTGGCACCTCAGCTTACAACAGCCAGTTCTTCATGGGAAATGGACAGAATTGCTTACCCGTCCAAAGTTAATATGTGATGCCACTGACGTAACCCAAGGGCACGTCAGTGATACAAAGGACAGCTTGGAATTGTCGCGAGCGAAATTGCCCTTCACCGCCGTGCATCATAGAAAGACTTGCATTTATATAGCGTCTTTCACAACCTCAGGACGTCACAAAGTGCTTTACAGCCAATGAAGTACTTCTTGAAGTGTAATCACTATTGCAATGTAGGAAGAAGCGGCAGCCAATTTGCGCACAGCAAGGTCCCACAAACAGCAATGTGATAACGACTGGATAACCTGTTTTAGTGATGTTGGTTGAGGGATAAAAAATATTGGCCAGGAGACCAGAGAGAACTCCCCTGCTCTTCTTCGAAATAGTGCCGCGGGATCTTTTACATCTACCTGAGAGGGCAGACCGAAAGACAGCACCTCCGACAGTGCAGCGCTGGAGTGTCAGCCCACAATCAGAAGCGAGAGTGCTACCCACTGAGCCATGGCTGACAGGCGGAATAATCACGAACAATTGTCGATCACCATGGGTGACCTGAATTTTGTTTCACTTGTGAGGAAAGTCTGCTTGCACGTAAGGACTGATTCTGGGTCGGGCACTCCCAGGGAGCGCAGGCTGGGAGACTAAGGCCGACATCTGCCACGTTTCCATCCATTAATCTCAATGGACAGAGAGTCACAGCCATGAGACCCTGACCTGCGTTGACTGCTTCTCGCTGGAAGTGCTCGATTGCACAATCAGCCCTAGAATCTACTCGCGACTTTAAATAAATACTTCAGACGTCCTCACTGCACCTACCGTTGTTTGGTAAGGACTATCTGTGCAAGAACACGCCTTAAACATCGTGCGTGACAGAGCATAATGAGGGGAAGATACACTTCATAAGGAAAAAACAAATGGGACGATTTAGAACATGTTTACTGCAGCTGAGCCACACAAGGTAAAGCCAGTGATGAGAAAAGTCATTTGGCCCATCGAGGAGATCAGACTGAGGTGTCATTTTTTTTTCATTGAGGTGCACGTGTTTGTCTCAGTGTACTTTCTTCTACCTGTAGTTTACCAGTAAAGGACTCACATGCGGATTTACACTCCCAATGCTGAATCCGAGATACTGTAAACTGCAGGCTACAAATTACTGCTGATGATATTGTGATAAAGACTTAACGCATCTGTACGACATTCCTCTGTCCGCTATTTTAGAGATGTTCAAAAAATAGTGTTTGTCCACTACAACAACAACTTGCATTCATATAGCGTCTTTAACACAGCAAAACGTCCCAAGGCGCTTCACAGGAGCATTAGCAAACAGAATTTGACACCGAGCCATATAAGGAGATATCAGGACAGGTGACCAAAAGCTTGGTCAAAGAGGTAGGTTTTTATGAGAGTCTTAAAGGAGAAGAGAGAGGTAGGGAGGTGGAGGGGTTTAGGGGAGGAATTCCAGAGCTTAGGGCCCAGGCGGCTGAAGGTGGAGTGATTAAAATCAGGGATGCACAAGAGGCCAGAATTGGAGGAGGGTTGTAGGGCTGCAGGAGGTTACAGAGATAGGGAGGGGTGAGGCAATGGAGTGATTTCAACACAAGGATGAGAACTTTAAAATCGAGGCGTTGCCGAACTAATATCGCCAATAGTAATTTCTCAGCTTATATACAGATGGGCGTGATAGCACTCAAAGGATTGCACAATCTTGACAGGTCAGTGGCAAAACACAGACCATGAATTCCCACTAGTCAGAAATACAAACAGAAAATGCTGGAACTACATAACAGGTTGATCAGCTTCTGAAGGAGAAAGATACCTTAACGTGCCTGGCTTGATCTGTCCAGTTCTATTGAACGGTTCTACCAGAAACGTTTATCGACCTTTCTCACTCAGAAAGCTGTATCAGCTTGATGTGCAATTCCAATGATTTCAACTCTCCCGAATTAGCCAATTGTCAACTCAGGCCCATCACCTTTATATTTAAAGACCTGACAATATAGGAACGTAGAAATATACAGATTGTGAGAGGACCATCTGGCTGATTCGAATGAACACTGCTCTTTGGTGTCCTTGAACATCAGGACAGGCAGCTGAGACACCTCAGGACCTCTTCCATTGTCACTCTGGAGCCAAACACCCTGTAACCAGACAGGAGAACGCCCAGTGGTGTCTGATGTTCAGATTTTCTTGCCAATGAGAAGCTTCTGGCCTGAACTCGGGCAAGATCAGGGACTAGCTGGGTAGAGAACTAATCTGCAGCAGCACTGTGCGGTGATTTGACCTAGGAACATAGGAATGGGAGGAGGCCATTCAGCCCCTCGAGCCTGTTCTGCCATTCAATTAGATCACGGCTGATTTGAAGCTTAACTCTATCTACTTGCCTTGGTTCCGTAACTCTCAATACCCTTGCCTAACAAAAATCTATCAGTCTCAGTTTTGAAATGTTCAATTGACCTCCAGCCTCAACAGGTTTTTGGGGGAAGAGAATTTCAGATTTCCACTATCCTTTGTGTGAAGAAGTTCTGACATCACCCCTGAACGGCCTGGCTCTAATTTTAAGGTGATGCCCCCTTGTTCTGGATTCCCCCACCAGAGAAAATAGTTTCTCTCTATCTACCCTATCAACTCCTTTAATCATCTTAAACACCTCAATTAGATCACCCCTTAATCTTCTATGCTCGAGGGAATACAAGCCTAGTCTATGCCACTTGCTGTGTCACGGTGGTATCTCCGCACCCTTTTTCCATCTTGAAGCATGCAGGACATTCATCAGAGAACATCGGAAACCCTGAGCCATAAACAAGGTCAACAGCGCAGTGCGAGTCAGTTGCAATCTTTCACTCAGCAAGGCTGTGAGGCTGAAAAATGATGAACAAATTCTGCAACAGCTAGCATCTTTTTTAAACGTCATGGCGGAAGTGAGGAGAAATCCCAAGTGCTTCTTGAGTGCCGCTGTGACTAAATCTGCTGTTTGTAGGAGCTCGTACTTGCAGTGCGTATCTCGAGCTCAAATCCCAGTCTTGGCTGACATTTGAACCCTAGGGGCAAGTGTTCCGATCATGGCTAGGTCATCTGGAGGTGGGATGAGAGAACTGGCTCGGGAGGAATCCCTCTGCGCATTGCTCAAGTGGGCTTCCTGCCAGGATGACCAAGGAGCAGCACTGATGTAATCCTCGGAGATTCCGCAGACAGGAACATCCCACTCGCTCAATCAGAAAGAAAACAGGGGCAGTGAGCAAGCAAGAAGTGGAAGAGAGTGCAATTCAGAAGTGCACTGGGGAAAAAAAACAGTGGTGTCACAACTCCATAAAGGGCAACACCCTGTTATTATAGCCGAGGCAAGATGCAACATTACAGCTGCTTTAAAAAAAAGATATATCAACCAAAACCTTTCATAATCCTACAGCTTTCCAAGAAGGAAGCAGGAAGCTCATATTGTTGCTGTAACAAGGAGGACACTCATTGCAAATAGTGCTCCAGTGCTAATCATGTCTCTTCATGCAATGCAAAATTACTGACTGTAGTGAGGTCTATAGTGTTGAACTATTGACCCACGCTCACACAGGCATGTTCTAATGCCACAAACCAAAAGCTGAGGCTGGAGCCAATCCTGTACACTCAATACCACTCCTGCCATCGAACGTGTCAATAGCTCACTTTATACTTTACCAGAAGACTGCATTCAGTTCTAATCATATTCTTGACAACATTCCTCATTTAAATGTTTGTTTACAAGGCCTGTATTTTTTTTTTTAAATGTCAAATGGTAAATTCTTCACTCCGTCATTCCCTGGCCTCCGTCACTGGCGACTACTAGATTTCCCACATGGAATTCTGGCGACAGATACGTTGCTATTCAAAGTCGTTATCTTTCCCTTACGACAGCAATGTTTTACCCAAATGTTCACAGAATGACCTTTACGTGTGGTTGGGGTCAGCTGACTCAGACCATAGGCACCTACAGCCCTCCCTTGCCTTACTGTAAATGTCATTCTTCATGTGTGAGCAGAGACAGGGTTTTCTCCTTATCTGTAATCTTCTCCAGCGCGACAACCATCCCCCAGACTCTCTGATTCCGGTCCCTTGATCATCAAACCCTTCCCTTTGCCCCGCTAGTGGTAGCCATGCTCATGCTCTGGGATTCCCTCCCTAAGCCTCTCCACTTCACTTGTCTGCTTTAAGAGCTTTGTTGACCAATCTTTTGCTTATCTCCTTCTTTGGCGTGGCATCAATTTACACCTCTGTGAAGCAATTTGGGACTTTTTATTCGATGTTGAAGGTGCGATATAAATGCAAGTTGTTGCTGCAGCTTATGGCCTGACTCATGCCTGCAAATCTCCAGAGTTGTGGTGCTAAGAGGGTGAGGTGCATACGCTGTAGTGAGGGAGGTAAAGGGTCACTTCCATCTTAAACATGGTGTGGGGAAAAAAAGCGCATGGGTAGGGGTTGCCAACCCTCCAGGATTGGCCCTGGTGTCTCCAGGAATGAAAGATTAATCTCCTGGACACTGCTGCGAGCAACACCCTGGAGAAAAAGCCACAGGGACATTAAAAAAAAATTGCGAGAGATTTTTTCATTTTCTTTGAAAGCTTTCACTTATTAGTTACAAAATTATTGGAGACGGGATAAAAAGTCAAGCAACAGCCAATTGGGTAATTCATGTTCCAATTGGCTTGGGAAGACAGAGCTTTGTGAAGATAGACATGCTGGGCAACCAATGGCGAGAGTGTGGGGGCGGGTGGAGGCAGGAGGTCATGAGAGGAAACCTCCAGAAATATGTCTAACCAGAGTTGGCAACCATACATGTGGGGGAGGCGGGGGTAGTAATGATCTTTGCACACTGTTTTTTCTTGACAGTTTGCTCCCCTCACCTCCCTCCTCTGAAAGCGATGACTCTTTGTTAGGTCACTGCCCCACAGGCACAAGTCACCTCCCTGTACCTTGCCCAACCGCACATGATTCACGTACAAGTCCTGACAGCATCGGCCAAGCATTTGATCAGAGCCGAACCCAACCGTGTCCTCGTTCAACCTCCACATGTGGACTTCCAGCAGGAGTCACAAGAGGACGATCAGGGGTGGGAGCCCATAACTCTGAATTTTCTCTCCCTAAGCTGGGTTGGGGGGTTGGGGGGCAGCACTGAGGCCAAGTGGACTGCACCGACCGCCAACCCAGCTGAGATCAGCTAACTCAAGACAGACCTGGGAATCAACCTTTGTACCCTCCTGCCTGTGCTCGCTGGATAAGCTTGTTCAGCTAATGAGAAGACCCCTTGTGCACTTTTAAGAAGCACAAGCTCAGTGCGTAAACGTGCCTGGTGGTGTTGTACTGAACTGTACAGTAGAGTTCACTAGGACAGGAGTAGGCACTGGGTGAAGGCAGGATTTTGTTGATCTGCGATGCTCTCATGGTTGAATGACCTGTTGACTCTCAGCGTCAAGGCTCACCCATGAAGAATGGGCACTCGGGCCAGGTAAGAGCAACAGTGCTGTAGCCTTGCCAGTGAAGTTCCGCTCCCAAGAATGAATATTAAAAAAAAATGGCAAAGTTCGCCTGTAATTGCACTAATTCAGAAGGAAAGGTCATTGATTTTTATCAGGGTGTTTGGTCGTTTGTCCTTCGATATCGAAGACGACAGCCGGAATATCAGTGATTTCTTTGGTGGCCGAGGAGACCTATTTTTGCTTGGAATGAGCGACTGCAGACTGGACAGTGGACGCCGGATACCCCGGGTTGGGGATCTTGACTCTTCAGGCAAGGTTTGCTCAGCTGGCGTTTGCATTCAGCACCTGTGATGCGAAGGGCCTCACAGTCGGGGGTGCCTCCGTGGGTGGTTTCTCGCCGCGCTTTCTCATCCTGAGCAAGTTGTCCCCACCTACGGGCAAGCTCTGAGACAGGGCAAGCAACAGCAGCAGAAGACTCAAAGAGGGAGCCCTTATGCCACTACCAGCTTGACAAAAGGGACTAGCCCTTCGTGACGTCATCAGCATTTGCAACAAGAAAGGACCCAGTGCATTAACACCTCGCTGTCGGAGTGAACTTGCAGACTGGTGCGCACCCAATCTCTTACCTTTCTCTTACTTAAGCTGTCCTTAAAACATGATATTTTTGTTTGTTTTTCCTTTTTTGCTAAGTTCATTTCATTAAAACTGCTGCCAATCTTCCCCCCTCAGTCGTCCTCTAATAAAGACAATAGGAAATCGAAAGCCCTCGGCTGTGTCAGATCGGCATTGCTTGGGATGCAGTTTCCTCGTTATTGAATTCCATATTTTCCTGGTGCTTTGGCTGGCTGCCCAAACAAAAATCCCCTGAAACACACCCGCCGATTAAAATTAGCCCCACAGAACCAACACTGCACTGGTCAGCTTAATATACATCCGCAGAGGAACTTACAGTGTGTTTCTGAAATGAACTGCAAGAATTAGAGCTCCCGCAGAGAACAAATGTTATTTGCTGCCAAGAATAACAGTGAGTGGAAAACATTGCCCATACATACTGCACATATATACACACAGACACATATCTGTCTATACACACATGTAAACATGTGCATACACACATACATCTAGACATACATACATCTACACACACATACACACATATATACATCTACACACACACATATACATCTACACACACACATACACACACATATACATCTACACACATACACACACATATACATCTACACACACATACACACATATATACATCTACACACACATATACACATATATACATCTACACACACATACACACATATATACATCTACACACACATACACACATATATTCATCTACACACACATACACACATATATACATCTACACACACATACACACATATATACATCTACACACATATATACATCTACACACACATACACACATATATACATCTACACACACATACACACATATATACATCTACACACACATACACACATATATACATCTACACACATATATACATCTACACACACATACATACATCTACACACACATACACACATACATACATCTACACACACATACACACATACATACATCTACACACACATACACACATACATACATCTACACACACATACACACATACATACATCTACACACACATACACACATACATACATCTACACACACATACATATATATATATATATACATACATACACACCTGTATACACAGACACATGTATACATATCTATTATATACAGACACATCCACCACACACACACACACATATAAAAGAAAGAAAGACTTGGATTTATATAGCGCCTTTCATAACCACAGGACATCTCAAAGCGCTTTGCAGCCAATGAAGTACTTATTGCAGCCTCATCACTGTTGTAATGTAGGAAATATATATACATACACAGATATAGAGGCATTAGAGAATGTGCAAAAAAAGGATGATACCAGAACAGAGAGGTTATACCGAACAACAAAGATTGAACAGACTGGGGCTCTTTTCTCCAGAAAAGGAAGGCTGAGGGGTGACCTGATAGAGGCCTTTAAGGTAATGAAAGGGTTCGATAGGGTAGAATGGAGAAAATGTTTCCACTTGTGGGGGAGACCAAAACTAGAGGTCATAAATATAAGATAGGCACTAATAAATCCAATAGGGAATTCCAGAGAAACTTCTTTACCCAGGGAGTGGTGAGAATGTGGAACTCGCTACCACAGGGAGTGGTTGCGGCGAACAGCATAGATGCCTTCAAGGGGAAGCTGGATAAGCGCATGAGGGAGAAAGGAATAGAAGGATATGTTGATATGGTTAAATAAGAAAGGGTGGGAGGAGGCTCGTGTGGAGCATAAATGCCGGCATGGACCAGTTGGACCAAATGGCCTGTTTCTGTGCTGTCGACTCGATGTAACGTGTGTATATTATACACACACACATATTATAGACACGCGTTTATATATTATACACACATATTATAAAAGTGAGAAGTCGCACAACACCAGGTTATAGTCCAACAGCTTTATTTGAAATCACAAGCTTTCGGAGCGCTGCTCCTTCGTCACCTGACGAAGGAGCAGCGCTCCGAAAGCTTGTGATTTCAAATAAAGCTGTTGGACTATAACCTGGTGTTGTGCGACTTCTCACTTTTGTCCACCCCAGTCCAACACCGGCATCTCCACATCACACATATTATAGACACGCATATATATATTATACACACACATACACACGCACACATTCAAACTACTCTGTGACTAACTGATTCCCACCCAGAAACAAAATGCGCCCAGACCCTGCATAACTGTATGCAAATATACATTTGCATTTCTTGAACTGGAACACAACAGATGTGAAGTATTGCAAAAAAGAAGTGTTAATTCATCAAGCCAGCCTTTTCAGTTTTTGGACTGAAGTTTCCCGCTCCACTCCCCGACCCACAACACCGCCGCCCACCCCCCCTCCAACCAACCATACCCCCCCCCTCCAACCAACCACACCCCCCCCCTCCAACCAACCATACCCCCCCCCTCCAACCAACCATACCCCCCCCCTCCAACCAACCATACCCCCCCCCCACACCTCCACCGAAACATTCCTGGAAAGGCTCACTTGCTATTGAAGCTTGTTTGTATAATCGGGACACTGTGGATTGGTTCGGAGAATCAGACACGAGAGTTTTGTGAATTCAACGTTAAATAAAACAGCTGGTGGGAAAACACCAGGGCACTTTGAAAAGTTAGTGCCGGAAAGCAGAACTTTCACTTAACATCACACGCCGGCTGGGGGGGGTTAGGATTTGTGGTCAATTAAAAAAAAATATAAAAACAAAATTCAATCAAAAAATAGAACAAAATGAGCACACCGAGCAGAAATAACAAAATAAAAATCAAACTGGGACAGTACTGGGATTCCCCCCAAAAAATGAGACACTTACTGAAGCAGACAGCAATCAATGTCAGCCTATTGTAAATCAACAATAATCATTCCACAACACTTACAGTATTAGGTAGATAAAGAAATAGAATGGGGCTGAACTGTAAACAAGTTGGCGTAACTGATAAAACTATCATTTTTTTTAAGACCCCCAGACCATTCATGTTTGTCCTCTGTTGATTATTTAAAAAGTCATGCTCCTTGTTCAAAGGCAATGCTGCTTTAAAAGGTGCGATCGCCAACATACTTATTGCACAGAATATCCAGTCTGCTCTAACATTTGTCGTGTTCAAAGCCTCTCACGCTTTGTAGGGCAGAAAGAAAAGCCTTCAGCTCCTAAGCAACTAATGTTAAGGAAACACGAGAAAGCTTATTCAGCTGGGAGGCAGCTTCTGCCTCCCAGTCAAATGAGAAAATTGCAGATTAACTACCAGCTTTATTACTTACAGGAACAGGCTGAAACAGAGATCTGATCTCAATGCGGAAACAGTGTGTGTTAATATTTACACACCGTCACGCTTCTACAGTACTTTAAAGCAGGCTCCACATTAATCTTGAGTTTAACTGACTGACACGGCACAGCCACAGAGTGACATTTACACACGAGAGAGAGAGAGAGAGAGCGAGAGAAAGAAAGGAAAGGAACAGATAAAACTCCTTTGCAGTCTGACCCACCCACCCTCTGGTCACTAAAGTGAAGTCATTCAACAACAGAAAAAATACAAGTTGCTGTACCTGTGTGTGTGTGTGTGGTGTGACTGTCCTCTGGGAAGAATCATCCTGAATTCCCCCCCCCTCTCTGCTATCTCGATTCTGTCTGTGCACTTCTGCACGGTACAGCAGTCCATGAGGTAGAAACATGACAACAAGATACTGAGACGGTTTGGTAGTAAAGTTACTTCAGTGCACCTTATTTGGTCTGTGATGTAAGAGGAAGTTCTGCAGCCAGTGCTGCCTACTTTTTCCATTCACTACAACATTTCCTGTTGTCATTATTTTTTTTTGCTGCAGGGAGGGAATCCTTGTGCCCTTTGCTCGGTGCTGATTTAAAGGCTGCACAGCTTTTGGAATGATTTTTTTTTTTTAAATCGTGTTCTGCAGCCAGCACAGAAAACTCAAACAAACGTTTTGCATTGACGAAAAGCCGACACAAAAAAAAAGAACATTTAGTGTTGGGTGGGGCGAGTTTGGTTGCTATTCAATCGATTTACTCCAGGGGTCACAGTTCACAAGCAGCAAATCACTGCAAATATAGCTCTGGTCAAACAGTGTTAAAGACCAAAGAAAAAAGGATAAACCAATAGATTTTAAAACTGAAGTTATTAACAACAGCAACTTTCACCTTTAACCTGCGCCTTTGGCATTATGAAACGTTCAGGAGGCCTCTGCCTCAGTCCATCTGCTGCTGAAACCCTTAACCATGCCTTTGTTACCTCTAGACTCAACTATTCCAAAGCTCTCCTGGCTCCCATCTTCCACCCTCCGTAAACTTGAACTCATCCAAAACTCTGCTGCCCGTGTCCTAACTCGCACCAAGTTTTTTTCACCCATCACCCCCTGTGCTCGCTGACCTACATTGGCTCCCGGTCCGGCAACACCTCAATTTTAAAATAATCATTCTTGTTTTCAAATCCCTCCCTGGCCTCGCCCCCCTCCTTGGGGTAAAAATTCACTTGGTTGCGCCACCCGTAAGCGCCTTAAGAGGGCGCTAATGGGGTGCAAAGCCGCTAACGCCCGGGCGCAGCGATGTTTGCGCCGCTCGAGAACTTAACTTGAGATTGTGCGGCGGCGCTAAAACTTACCGCTGCGACCACCTGCGCGCGCAGATTGTGACGTCATTCCATGGTGCAACGCCCTTGGGGCGCCCCGGAGCGGAAATTGAGTGGCGCCCCCTGCCTTACCGCCTGGCGCTTCCAACGACCAGAAGACTGGAACGCTATCAATCGCTGTGGGGCTGGGGGGGGCGCTATTTAAAGGGGGCCTCTTCCTGTCTTTTATTGTTGGTGGCATTTTTGAACTACGCATTCTGAGAGAGAGAGGGAGAGACTTCTGGAGAGATTCAACGTTGTGTGAAGGAGTTTTGGGTACTGAGCAGCACTTTGCAGGTTCATTTTGATTTGCCATTCCTTGTATCGATTTAGCAGAGACCGTGGGAGCTGCACTCTGAGCTCTTTGCCTGGTGCTCTCCATTGTTCTTTCCAGCACATTTGATGTGCAAGTCTCTCCAGGCCGAGATTCAAGGCAGCAATGAACAGGATGTGGATGGAAAGCAAGATTAACCATCCCCTTTAAGAACTGGCCCATGCCATTGTGTGTGTGTTCCATTGCTGACTGACATTACATGAGCTTCGCCAGCGCTCCAAGTTAGCGCCTCACTGCTCGGCCTTTGCGCCTTAAGAGAGGTGTGCAGCGCCTGCTTTAGCGCTCCACTCACCTCCCGGGGCGGTAAAAGTGAAGTTTCCCGTCAGTGCCGATAATTAGCGCCAGGCGCTAATATTTGCGTCCGGACGATATTTGCGCCCCAAATGGGGCGCAACCTAATTTCTACCCCCTTATCTCTGCAACCTCCTCCAGCCCTGCAACCCTCCGAGATCTCTGCGTTCCTCCAATTCTGGCCTCTTATGCATCCCCAATTTAAATCCCTCCATCATTGGCAGCCGTGCCTTCAGCTGCCTAGGCCCCAAGCTCTAGAATTCCCTCCCTAAACCTCTTCGCCTCTCTCTCGCTCCTTAAAACCTACCTCTTTGACCAAACTTTTGGTCACCTGTTCTAATATCTCCTTGTGTGGCTCTGTGTCAATTTTTATTTGATAATCGCTCCTGAGAAGCACCTTGGGTTGTTTTACTGTGTTAAAGATGCTACATAAATGCAAGTTGTTGTTGTTGAAATGCTTCAAAGAACAACGAAAACAACCAGGAGATGGGAGCGGTGACTGAATGTATAATCATCAATGTGCAAGGCTTTGAAGAGACTTTTAAACAGGTGATTTGGGAAGAGGTATTAAGTGGGCGGGGGGGGGCGGGGTGCTTAAGTGGAGACAACAGCAGATATGTTAGTAAATTGGGACTGTGCGGGATAGGGTGTGGGAGATGGAGTTTTAGACAATTATTTGTGCGGGGCCTTGCTTGGGAGGATGGCTAGCAGAGTTTTAGAGTAGTCAAAACTGGAGGTGGCAAAGGTGCGGTCTCAATATCCACCACCCCACTCACCGCTCCGGCACACTGGGGCAGCAGTATGTCGTCCTTCGATATCAAAGAAGACAGCTGGAATATCAGTGAGCTCTTTGATGATTAATAAGATCTATTTTTGCTCAGAATGAACGACCACAGATTGAACAGCAGATCCCGGATACACCGGGCTGGGGATCTTGATTCTTCAGGCGAGACTTCCTCAGCTGGCGTTTACATTCAGCATCAACGATACAATGGGCTTCATAGTAGGAGGTGCCTCCGTGGATGATTTTTCACCGTGCTTTCTTATCTTGAGCAAGTTGTTCCCACTTATGGTCGTCTATTCTGCACTATGTTGCAGAGTCGCTTTGGAGTGGTCTTTATATCTCTTTTGCAGACCGCCACTTCAATGCCAAAGCACCATAAAAGATCTTCTTTGGGATTTGCTCTTCAGACACTCGCACCATGCGACCTGGCCATCGTAGCCCGTGCCTTCATGGACTTTTTATCGGATGCTCTGCAGCAACCCACCAAAGCTTACTTTGACAGCACCAGCGACCTCGGTCACAGACAAGGTTAAGAGCAGCAACATCATTGGAACACTATGGGAGTATAATTCAAGTAGTGGATCGGCCGCCCATTATAACCACCCCTACCCCATCCCACCAACCCTCGCCCGAATCTCCTTTCCATTGAAGTCAAAATCCTGGAATTCCCTACCTAAAACCAGCACCATCAGCACAAGGACCGCAGTACTTCAATAGGGAAGGCCCAGTACCACCATCTTAAACTGGAGGATGGAGAGCAAGAATGCAGCTTGGCTTGCCCGCATCTCGTGAGCCAATGATGAAAAAATGGGGGCGCCAGGAACAGTGAGGTGAGGCAGGAATAGAGACGAGCGATGTTGCAGAGGTGGGGGTAAGTGCTGGAGAGGATGGGAGGTTTGAAGCTTAGCTCAGAACCAGGGGGCACAGTACAGGGCTCAGTCTGAACAAGAGATAGAGTTGGATTGGGGGGCGGGGGGACGTGAAACTGCAGGTTGGCTGTTTTGAAGAAGAAGCTCGAGTTCAGCAGAGCGTCACAAAATGTCACATTGGAAATATTTCACGACCGGCAAAATTTTTTCTTAACATTTGTAGCTAAAACATATTGCGTTTGATCAATTCCAACTGATAAGTACCTAAAAATTCATTTGTGCAGACTAAAGATGCAAGGTCTTGAGAAATGTTTAGCCAATCCTTTTCCATTCAATTGCCAAGCGAATCATGTCATAAATGACTCATTACCATCGCTTAAAGAAAAACACCACCAAAATGTAAGAGGACACGGATCAGTTTCCATCTCTTCTCGCTCCCTGTGATGGAGACAATCTCCATTTAAAACGAGCGAGCTTTCTGACTAATGAAACCTCTCCAACAGTGCTACCCGTTATCAATTTCCTTAAACCATTTTGGGCACAGCAAAGAGAGAGAAAACTTACGTACAGCCACTAGCTCTCCTTCCCCGGGGATTAATCCACGGTGAATATCTTTACAAAGCTACAAGTTTAACTTCAGGAATAAGGGATGCGCGTCTGAAGTTACGACCCATCCTTAAATGTCGACCAGCGAGAAAAAGGGAAGAGTCCAGCACTGTCGGAGGGAAGCACGTCATCATTCCATGCATACTTTATGCAATCAATGATCAAATCAGCTCTCGCATTTTGATTTCAAAACGGTGAAAGGGGGGAAGGAAGAAAGTGTGGCCAGTGAAAAAAGGTGATGGGGTAGAAATTGGTATGTGTCGCATCTGGTTTCTGGGTGCAAAGTCAGGGTCTCTGAGATAGAAGGTTGTGGGTTAAAGTTCCGCTTGAGCACACCATCTAGGCTGACACTCCTGGTGTAGTACTGAGGGAGTACTGCACTGTCGGAGGTGCCGTCTTTCGGATGAGACGCTAAGCTGAGACCCCGTCTGTCCTCTCAGGTGAATGTAAAAGATTCCATGGCACTATTCGAAGAAGAGCAGGCGAATTCTCAATATTCATCCCTCAACCAACATCACTAAAATCAGATTATCTGGTCAGTATCTCATTGCTGTTTGTGGGATCTTGCTGTGTCCAAATTGACTGTCACGTTTCCTACATTTCAACAGTGATGACACTTCCAAAGTACTTCATTGGCTGTAAAGCACTTTGGGACGTCCTGAGGTCATGAAAGGAGCTATAGAAATGCAAGTCTTTCTTTTATCTTTAACAGTGCAGGGACCACTGTGCCCTATTGAGTATTTGATGATCTCAGTTTATACTCTTCCCTGTAATCTCTATTCTTGTTCCCAGTCAGATGTTTCTCTAGCTCCTGTTTTTTTGAAAGTGTCAACCGACTCAATCTCAACTGTTTTAGTTTGGAGTCTGTTCAACATACTGATCAGTTCTTTGTGTGTGTGTGTGTGTGTGTGTGTGTGTGGGTATGCACGCTTGTGAGAGTATGTGAGTGAGAGAGAAAGGTGAGCAAAAGAAAGTGCAAGTTTGAGAGTGACAGTGTACAGTGAGAGTGTGAACGTGAGAGAGGGAGATATAGAATGTGAGCAAGAAAGATTTAGGGTTTTGGACACTTTCAAGAGTTCTAGAAATCATTCAGCATTTTATGCTTTTCTAGAATATTGCAGCAAGGGGGAAAAATTTGGTTGCTTTGCGCCTCCCATTAGCACGCCCTCCTCCTGTGGGGTGCCAGCTGCGATCGCTCAGCCTGGCATTCCTCTCGCGTGCCGGGCTCTTTTCCCGGCACCCCGCTCCCCGGTGGTCCAGCAGGGCCCTGGTGCACGCTGTGCTAGGCCCCTCCCCTTTAATCAGGGGAGGGAGGCCTGTAGTACCGCGGCACTACGTGCCGACACGCGTGGCGCTGCTGCACGTAGCACCGTGATATTCAATGGGAGCGCCCCAAGAGGGAGGGGGGAGCGCTTCCAGTAGCGCCTCACCTCCTGCTTGGGGCGCTACCATTCAATTTCGGGCGCGGGGGCGCTAAAAGTAGCGAAGGTAGCGCACCGAAGGGGGTGCGACCCAATTTTTCCCCCTAAGTGTTTAAGTAGTGTTAACAGATGGTCTGCTGGAAGATACTGAGGGAATTCAGTATTGAAGGGAGGTGTAGTGTACAGTAGGTGCTTTTGTCTCCAATGGCTGGATTTCCACATAATGTATTGTATTATGAGTCATGGGATAAGGCAGAAAAGGTGGCAGGTAATATATATTACTTTGTGACACACAGGTCTTCTAATCGATGTGGAACAAAGTGTGGAAGGTAATCATTCACAGCACTGGTAGCAATTGGTTAACTGATGAACTGACTGATTATTGTGGGTCTTGTATATCATGAGGGTAAGCTAACATCACAGGAATTAATGAGTCATCATCGGAGCCTCTGGCACATCATCTACCATACACCGAGCACACAATATAATCAATCACTCAGCAATAGGCTATCCTACCTCCAGGAGGCTATTACAAGCCTCTGGCCTCTGTGCTAAAGTGTAAAGGGAATCCACAGGCATCACTCAGTGCTTCAGTAATAACCTCAAAACAGCCTGAATATAAAATTCAACTTCCCTAAACTTACAGAAGGTGGAACGTAGGCTTGAGAAAGCTCTTCTTCCACCTCTGGACAAGATACAGGATGAAGAGTGTTATCCGATAGACGATGCTTCTTTGGCCTCCAACTCATCTCTCTCCACCTCTATTTTATTGATACTATTTTGATCAATGCTCTTCACAACGTCCCTTCCTCCTGAGCCCTAAATATACCATCTTACAAACTTCTGCTCCTTCATCACATTGTCTCCTGTTCTTTCGTCTTTCAGATGAGACGTTAAACCGAGTCCCTGTCTGCCCTCTCAGGTGGACGTAAAAGATCTTTGTCCTGGTCAATATTTATCCCTCAATCAATATCACTAAAACAGATTATCTGGTCATTATCACGTTGCTGTTTGTGGGAGCTTGCAATCTGAAAATTGGCTGCCGCGTTTCCTACATTACAACAGTGGCTACACTTCAAAAGTGCTTCATTGGCTGTAAAGCGCTTTAGGAAGTCCTGAGGTCGTGAAAGGCCCTATATAAATGCAAGCCTTTCTTTCTTCCTCTTTCCCAGGATTTCAAACCTCCCTGCTTCCTACGATCTACAAAATGTTCAAACCCACACCTGCCAAAACCACGTCTTGATGTACTTTATCTTTTATCCTTCTCTTGTCTGGCTTGGTGTCATATACTGAAGATCTTGGTTCACCGTCTCCTGATAGCTAGCCAGCGATTCCTACCAGGAAGTGAGTGCACATGTGGCTACTGAGTGAGGATGGGATCAGGCTCTGGAGCAAAGCGGAGCGAGACTCTGGAGAGGGGTAGTCTCCCGCCGCTTTGGTTTTGACGCTGCATGAAGCGTAAATCCAGTGCGGTGTCACACCTGGTTCACACGGTGCTCAGGGGTCTGTTGTTGATCTTCCTCGACACTTTGCAAACCTACCTGACCTTAATTTAAACGTTCAGAGAGCAGGGATTTCCCCCCCTCGGCCCTACTCTAAACCTTTACATTTCTAACTGTTGGCAGATCCAGGCAGGCGCAGAGTTCGCTCTGATGCAGAGCAGTAAAGAGCCAGCCAAGCAATGTGAACAACATTCTGCCTGGCTGGAACCCGAACTGTAGATAGCAGTCTCAGGCCAGTAGACGCAGCGTAAACGCACGTTAAACTACTGAAAAGGGTAGCACAAGAAGAACAGAAACAGGGAACATGCTGGTCAAAATACTATGAAGTTAATGTTTAAAAAACATTTTTTTTTTAAATTGTATGTTTCCTCAACGTCTTGCTGTCTTTGAAAAAATATCTTCACATTTATGCTCGCTTGCGATGCAATATTTATTCTGTGAGCAGGGGCCGTTTTTTTGACTCATAAACTTTCCACACTCCAAACCTGTCAACTCAACACTCGGCTGACTTATAAATAAAACAGACAATTGTGTGAATCGCTTGCTCATGTCAAGTGAGAAGCAGTCCTGCCATGTTATGCTCAGAACAGGATCTTTCCCGATTAACTTTACAACTCTCAGCTAACTGTTTTACTTCGGGTTGTAAAGAAAAACTTGCATTTATATACCACCTTTCAGGACATCTCAAAGCGCTTTGCAGCCAATGAAGTACTTTTTGGAAGTGTAGTTGCTGTTGTATTGTAGGAAACACGGCAGCTAATTTGCGCACAGCAAGCTCCCACAAACAGCAATGAGATAATGACCGGATAATCTGGGTTTTTTTTTGAGTGATGTTGACTGAAGGATAAATATTGGCTAGAACACCAGAGAGAACTATGAAGTGCATCTCTGTCGGAGGTGCCGTCTTTCGGATGAGATCGAGGCCCCGTCTGCTCTCTCAGGTGGACGTAAAAGATCCCACGGCACTATTACGAAGAAGAGCAGGGGAGTTCTACCGGTGCCCTGGCCAATATTTATCCATCAATCAACATCACTGAAACAGATTATCCATTCATTATCACTGACTGCACTTCAAAAAGTACTTAATTGGCTGTAAAGCGCTTTGGGACATCATGAGGTCATGAAAGGCACTATATAAATGCAAGTTCTTTCTTTCTTTCTTTGTTCACCCCTCCTCTCCTGAAGGCGCTGACTCATAATACAGTCAAGCAGAGTCAGCATGGTTTTATGAAAGGGAAATCATGTTTGACAAATTTGCTAGAGTTCTTTGAGGATGTAACGAGCAGGGTGGATAAAGGGCAACCAGTAGATGTCGTGTATTTGGATTTCCAGAAGGCATTCGATAAGGTGCCATGCCACATAAAAGGTTACTGCATGAGATAAGAGCTCATGGGGTTGGGGGTAATATATTAGCATGGATAGAGGATTGGCTAACTAACAGAAAACAGAGAGTCGGGATAAATGCGTCATTTTCAGGTTGGCAAACTGTAACTAGTGGGGTGCCACAGGGATCAGTGCTGGGGCCTCAACTATTTACAAACTACATTAATGACGTGGATGAAGGGACCGAGTGTAATGTAGCCAAATTTGCTGATGATACAAAGATGGGTGGGAAAGCAAGTTGTGAAGAGGACACAAAGAATCTGCAAAGGGATATAGATAGGTTAAGTGAGTGGGCAAAAATTTGGCAGATGGAGTATAATGTGGGAAAATGTGAGGTTATCCACTTTGGTAGGAAAATTTAAAAAATGCAAATTATTATTTAAATGGAGAGAGATTACAAAATGCTGCGGTACAGAGGGATCTGGGGGTCCTTGTACATGAAACACAAAAAGTTAGCATGCAGGTACAGCAAGTAATTAGGAAGGCAAATGGAATGTTGGCCTTTATTGCAAGGGGGATGGAGTATAAAAGTAGGGAAGTCTTACAACAACTGTACAGGGCGTTGGTGAGACCACACCTGGAGTACTGCGTGCAGTTTTAGTCTCCTTATTTAAGGAAGGAGATACTTGCATTGGAGGCAGTTCAAAGAAGGTTCACTAGGTTGGTTCCTGAGATGAAAGGTTTGTCTTATGAGGAAAGGTTGAGCAGGTTGGGCCTATACTCATTGGAGTTTAGAAGAATGAGAGGTGATCTTATTGAAACGTATAAGATTCTGAGGGGGCTTGACAGGGTAGATGCAGAGAGGATGTTTCCCCTCATGGGGGAGTCTAGAACTAGGGGGCATAGTTTCAGAATATGGGGTTGCCCAATTAAAACGGAGATGAGGAGGAATTTCTTCTCTCAGAGGGTCGTGAATCTTTGGAATTCTCTACCACAGAGAGCTGTGGAGGCTGGGTCATTGAATATATTTAAGGTGGAGAGAGACAGATTTTTGAACTACAGGGGAGTCAAGGGTTATGGGGAACAGGCAGAAAAGTGGAATTGAGGCCAAGACCAGATCAACCATGATCTTATCGAATGGCGGAGCAGGCTCGAGGGGACAAATGGCCTACTCCTGCTCCTAATTCTTATGTTTTCTCATGTGAGTCCATGCTCACTGACAGCCCTCTGGTGCTTCACCTGAGTGGCCGTTCTTAATGCATGAACTAGACTGAGTGTCGGCAGGCTATTCACTTCTGAAGGGAATCACAACTAAGCCCAATCCTGTCCTTGCTCTTTGTGGGATCTTGCTGTGCACAAGCCGGCTGCCGCGTTTCCTATATTACAACAGTGACTACACTTCAAAATTACTTCATTAGCTGTAAAGCACTTTGGGGCATCCTGAGGCCGTGAAAGGCACTATACAAATGCAAGTTCTTTCTTCAAATGCACACAGTATTGTGTCGATAGCCACCTACCATGTTGCTACCTCTGAAACATCATGCCCAACACATAAAGATCCAGTGGAGACTGGAACATTGAGCATTGAGTGACTGGCTGGACAAAGCACCTCCCTTTTGTGTAAGAGTGAGGCGAGAAAGAGGATCAGGAGTCCATCCCCAGATCATTATTATGTGTCTCTTGGCAACCAGTTCTTCCAGGGTTGGCAGATATTTGGGAGCTGGTTGGCAGACATTTCATGTGTTGTCTGGAGAAACCATTGGGATTGAGGAGCAAAGGCAGAGTGTTATCTGGCAGCCCCTGTCATGTAGAATGCAGTGAATGACTTCTAATATTACTCGTCCCCCAAACTAGACATCCACTTTGACCATTCTCCATTAGCCTGATATCCTCCTTATTTCAAAGTGGCAGCAGCTGGAAGCTATTCATTTTTAAAAATTGCATTTCAATCGCACGTACATCTGGCTTATTAATTATTTTTTTTATTAGCTGTGTGTTTTTTTCTTACATAGACTCCTAAAGAATGTGTGACTTCTACATTGCAAAATGCTTTGGGAAGGAGTGTTAGGAGACCAAGTTCACAGCCTTAGGTGAAGTTACTGGTCTGGCGCTCGGTCTCTGGAGGAGTGGCAAGGCATGGGCAGATATGTTTACCCACATCCAGCAGGCAAATAAGTTGCTCTGGACTGGAGTCTTGCAGCTCTCCAGTAACTCTTGAAAGTAGAGACATGTTAGCAGGTTAGGAACATAGGAACAGGAGGAGGCCATTGAGCCCCTCGAGCCTGTTCCGCCATTCAATGAGACCATGGCTGATCTGTGACCTAACTCCATATACCCACCTTTGGCCCATATCCCTTAATACCTTTGGTTAACAAAACTCTATTATAATCTCAGATTTAAAATTAACAATTGACCTAGCATCAATTGCCGTTTGCAGAAGAGAGTTCCAAACTTCTACCAGCCTTTGCGTGTGTTTCCTAACTTCACTCCTGAAAGGCCTGGCTGTAATCCCTAGTCCTAGACTCCCCAACCAGCAGAAATAGTTTCTCTCTCTCTACCCCATCAGCTCCCCTTAATATCTTGAAAACTTCGATCAAATCACCCCTTAACCTTCTAAATTCCAGGGAATATAACCCTAGGTTGTCTGTCATGGTGACATTAGGAACAGGAGGAGGTCATTCAGCCCCTCAGGCCTCTTCCGCCATTCAATCAGATCATGGCTGATTATGCACCTCAAACTCTATTTACCCACCTTTGCTCCACATCCCTTGATACTCTTACCCAACAAAAATCTATCAATCTCAGTCTTGATCACCAGCATCCACAGCCTTTTGGGTAGAGAGAGAGTTCCAAATTTCTACTGCTCTTTGTGTGGAAAAAGTGCTTCCTGACTTCGCTCCTGAATAGCCGAGCTCTGATTTTAAGATGATGTCCCCTTGTTCTTGATTCCTCAGCCAGAGGAAATAGATTCTCCATATCTACCCTTTCAAATCATTAAAAATTTTTAAACATAAATTCATTGTCCATTCCCATAGCTGGGGCAGCTCAGTTGGTTGAGCACCAGAATCAGGACTAAAAGCTTCAAATCCAACAGAGCGCATTGAGCCTTTAATCTTTCTGATGTCAACCAATTGAGTTAGTGTCTTCGGATATAGGGGAAAAGCAGGTACTTGCTGCTCTGCCACAATGCTCAGCAGTGCAATTGGGAATTACTCCTACACCAAAACAGACTAAACATATCTCCCAGGGAGACCAATTTCCATGGCTTGACATGCTCTCTCTCTCTGGGGTAGGGCTTGACATGCTCTCTCTCTCTCTCTGGGGTAGGGCTTGACATGCTCTCTCTCTCCGGGGTAGGGCTTGACATGCTCTCTCTCTCTCTCTGGGGTAGGGCTTGACATGCTCTCTCTCTCCGGGGTAGGGCTTGACATGCTCTCTCTCTCTCTCTGGGGTAGGGCTTGACATGCTCTCTCTCTCTCTCTGGGGTAGGGCTTGACATGCTCTCTCTCCCTCTGGGGTAGGGCTTGACATGCTCTCTCTCTCTCTCTAGGGTAGGGCTTGACATGCTCTCTCTCTCCGGGGTAGGGCTTGACATGCTCTCTCTCTCTCCGGGGTAGGGCTTGACATGCTCTCTCTCTCTCTCTGGGGTAGGGCTTGACATGCTCTCTCTCTCTCTCTGGGGTAGGGCTTGACATGCTCTCTCTCTCCGGGGTAGGGCTTGACATGCTCTCTCTCTCCGGGGTAGGGCTTGACATGCTCTCTCTCTCTCTCTGGGGTAGGGCTTGACATGCTCTCTCTCTCTCTCTGGGGTAGGGCTTGACATGCTCTCTCTCTCTCTGGGGTAGGGCTTGACATGCTCTCTCTCTCCGGGGTAGGGCTTGACATGCTCTCTCTCTCTCTCTGGGGTAGGGCTTGACATGCTCTCTCTCTCTCTCTGGGGTAGGGCTTGACATGCTCTCTCTCTCTCTGGGGTAGGGCTTGACATGCTCTCTCTCTCTCTCTGGGGTAGGGCTTGACATGCTCTCTCTCTCTCTGGGGTAGGGCTTGACATGCTCTCTCTCTCTCTGGGGTAGGGCTTGACATGCTCTCTCTCTCCGGGGTAGGGCTTGACATGCTCTCTCTCTCTCTGGGGTAGGGCTTGACATGCTCTCTCTCTGGGGTAGGGCTTGACATGCTCTCTCTCTCCGGGGTAGGGCTTGACATGCTCTCTCTCTCTCTCTCTGGGGTAGGGCTTGACATGCTCTCTCTCTCTGTGGGGTAGGGCTTGACATGCTCTCTCTCTCTCTCTGGGGTAGGGCTTGACATGCTCTCTCTCCCTCTGGGGTAGGGCTTGACATGCTCTCTCTCTCTCTCTGGGGTAGGGCTTGATATGCTCTCTCTCTCTCTGTGGGGTAGGGCTTGACATGCTCTCTCTCTCTCTCTGGGGTAGGGCTTGACATGCTCTCTCTCTCTCTCTGGGGTAGGGCTTGACATGCTCTCTCTCTCTCTGGGGTAGGGCTTGACATGCTCTCTCTCTCTCTGGGGTAGGGCTTGACATGCTCTCTCTCTCTGTGGGGTAGGGCTTGACATGCTCTCTCTCTCTCTCTGGGGTAGGGCTTGACATGCTTTCTCTCTCTGGGGTAGATCTTGACTTTGGCAGCCCATTTTACATCTCTCGTGATTTTTATTTGCATTGATGTCACTCATTATCACCCGCTTTACACTATCACACAGTCAGGATCTATCTCTCTCTCGGTCCCTCCGTCTCTCTCTCTCTCCCTCCATCTCTGTCTCTCTCTTCCTCCCTCGCCCTCTCTCTCTCTCGCTCCCTCCCTCCTTCTCTCTCTCTCTCCCTTTTCCTCTGCCACCTATGGAGAACATCAAGAGCATAGAAAATAAATCTTGAAAATTAGACAAAAATACTGTTCCGGGAGATGCTGCAGTATAAATCATTTAACAAGTTAAAACTGTGGTCTTTAATCTTTATGCTTGAAACTGGTTATGTTAATAGTGCTCTAAATTTGCCATCATTATTTGGCTAGTTTTTCCCATTTTATATATTTTCCAACCCTCAAAGTAACAGTCTTAAAACAGTTTCAGTTGGCTGTAATTCCAAGTTCTAATTATTTTTCCATTGTGTCATGATAACTGCAGACTACAAGTCAACGGTGCTTTATTTCAGAACACTGCACCCTGTGAGGGTCTGCGGAACTGGAAATACTCCAGTGAAGCTCTGATCTTTAGTGGCCTGTGAAGTACACAACCTGCAGAATTTTGCCGTCCAAACTGATTGGAATCATTTATCATTAGCTCTCAGTAAAAAGAAAGACTTGCATCTGCATAGCGCCTTCCACCACCTCAGGACGTCGAAAAGTGCTTTACAGCCAATGAAGTACTTTTAAAGTGTAGATTTTTGTGCTCAAGTCTCTGGAGTGGGACTTGAACCCTCGACCTGCTGACCCGGGGGCGAAAGTGTCGCCTACTGAGCCACGGCTGACACAAACAGGATAAAAAGCATTCAACAATCGCGTTTTTCCCGACATCAGTTTGCTCGTCAGTGTTGCTGTCAGTTTCTTTAGACGGAACCTGACCTCGACAGGGTATTGGCAAAGGATGAATAGTGTTTGTAAATAGGGCAGCTGCCTATCACACATTATCTGAATAAAGCAGCCAATTAGACAGCTGCCTCACCAATGTGCTTCAGATTCAGCAGCTACGCTGTTTACAACAGTGCGGCACTGGGCCAAAAAAACGCAGCGAGAATCTCACAACCAAACACTCCGCTGGAAAGCCATCTCTGGGGAACACTTTTAAAAACGTTTCAAAATGTACATTTATTGATCGTTTCGGGACGAGCTTCCAGTTGGCGTTTGAGGTCGAGATTTGGAGGATGCAGAATTTGCTTGAAAATCGGCGTTGAGCCTGGCGCGCAGGCTGGATGAAGACATTTCCAAGACGGCAGGAGGAGAAAGAGAAGGAGTCTTAAAAGAAAGGCTTACCTTTAAATAGCGCCTTTCACGGCCTCAGGACGTCCCAAAGCGCTTCACAGCCGATGAAGTACTTTGTGATGTGTAGTCACTGTTGTAATGTAGGAAACGCGGCAGCCAATTTGCGCACAGCAAGCTCCCACAAACAGCAATGTGATAATGACCAGGTAATCTGCATACATCCACCAAGGAGCTGATGCACGCCAGCCTGTCACAGAGCAGGAACGTATCTGCTCCCACAAGCCTCGATCAATATTGGTGATTGGAAGTAAACTTTTCCCCTCACAGGATAGTGGACACGAGAAGAAGACATCCAGAGAAGGGAGCTAATGCAGGATCAATTTAAAAGGAAGCCGGATCGATATATGTTGAGAAGGGGAGTTTGAGGGTTATAGAGATATTATTAACACTACTTGACTTTTCTCCTCCAGGGGAAGCAGGGTAGTAACTTGAACTGGTGTGAAAAGGGGGAACCATGAGAAAATGACCATGAATGGGCCTTTGATGGAGTAGGCTTCAGTGGTCAAGAGGCCTTTTATCCCTCCAGCCTTTCCCCTCTTGGCTTGCAAGGATACAGCACAGACCTGGCCAAGTAGGCTTTACGGACTAAGGAATGAAAATCTCTATAATGTACCACTGTGAAATTCTACACTAATACTTGCAGTAATTTCAACACCAGCTATAATGGAGAAAGAAAGAAGTTGCATTTATATAGCACCTTATCAATCACATCCTCAGGACGTCCCAAAGCGCTTTGCATCCACCAAATTACTTTTGAAGTGCAATCACTACTCTTACATAGGTGAACGTAGCAACAAATTTACACCCAGCAAGATCCCGCAAGCAGCCTATATTACAACAGTGACTACACTTCAAAAGTACTTCATTGGCTGTGAAGCGCCTTGGGACGTCCTGAGGCCATGAAAGGCGCTATATAAATGCAAGTCTTTCTTTCTGACTTGCAATGAAGTATTAATTTCTCTCAATTTGATGAGAACAACAAAACTGTGGCGATTGGTGCCACTATTATCTAAATAACAGTCGTGCAACTGAGCTGAAGTATATTGGCTGATTGTTAGGACCCTAAGAAGAAGAAGGACTCAATGTTCAAATGCATTTCACACAGCTCTCTGCTCGTGCCCAGCACCAACATTAACTCTCTTCAACAAACAGAATGAACGTTCTTCTCCTCAATTGAAATTTCTCAAAAAGTGGAGAGCATTTTTTTTTTTAACTTTGAGTTTTTTGTGAGTCATCGGGTACTGATGTTTTTCTGTGTGTTTTTTTTTTCCGCTGGACCGTTCCAACCAGCAATCGGCGACTCGGTGAAAACGTTTCCGTAAAAACAACAGCGGCAGCAACCAAATTTTTTTTTCATTTATTCATTCACGGGATGTGGGCGTCACTGGCAAGGCCACCATTTATTGCCCATCGCTAATTGCCCTTGAGGTGGTGGTGAACCGCCTTCTTGAACTGCTGCAGTCCGTGTGGCAAAGGTGCTCCCACAGTGCTGTTAGGGAAGGAGTTCCGGATTTTGACCCAACGACGATGAAGGAACGGCCGATATATTTCCAAGTCTGTGGTTTGTGACTTGGAGGGGAACTTGGAGGTGGTGGTGTTCCCATGTGCCTGTGGGCCTTGTCTTTCTAGGTGGTAGAGGTCGCGGGTTTGGGAGATGCTGTTGAAGAAGCCTTGACGAGTTGCTGCAGTGCATCTTGTAGATGGTACACACTGCAGCCACGGTATGCCGGTGGTGGAGGGAGTGATTATATTTTTTTGTAGTGGTTTGATACAACTGAGTGGCTTGCTAGGCCATTTCAGAGGGCAGCTAAGAGTCAACCACATTGCTGTGGGTTTGGAGTCACATATAGGCCAGACCGGCTGATATCCTTCCCTGAAGAACATTAGGGAACCAGTTGGGTTTTTACAACAATTCGATAGCTTCATGGTCACCATTCCAGATATATTTAATTAACTGAAATCAAATTCACAAAGTGCCATAGTGGGATTTGAACTCATGTCTCCGGATTATTAGTCCCGGCCTCTGGATTACTAGTCCGGTAACATAACCACTATGTCACCGTACTGCAGCACAGAGAAATATCCAAGGCAAAAAGAGCAAATGGTGGGGATCTGAAATTAAACTGGAAGATGCTGGATATACACTGGAGGTAAGACAGCCACTGAAAGAGAAAAAGTGAGGTTAGCTTTTCGGGTGTAAACCCTCAAGAGCCGGTTCTGATGGAGGGTCACCCCCAAAATACAACGGAGTGTGTATTGACACCACTGTGTCAGCCAATGAGTTGGAGGCGGAGCAGGACTTATGGCAGGACCCACAGCAAGCAGCCTATTTCACAGCAAACAGAGTCTGTTTAGCCAGAAAGCAGTCTATTCAAAAAGAGTCGCTACGAACTGCAGCAAGCAGAACTGATGACCGAAGCTACAGCAAAGTCTCCTGATAAAAGCAGGGATTATTTCTCCAGCAAAATGCAACGAGCGGAGGATAGTTACATAATACAAATGATGTGCGTAAAATAAATCCCAGTCACCCACAGCAGTGCGGTGTCCAGGCGTGATTGACGGGAGAATTACCCAATCATCTCCATTCTGGCCGGGAATAGTGGTGTCATTATATATGCAGCCAAAATGTTAACCTATTTGTTTCTTTCAGATGCTAATCAACCTCATGTACCCCACCCAAGAGGCCCAGACAGTGGCTATTCAACCAAGGGGGGCGGGGGCAGGGGCAGTAGGAGAATCAAATTTGAGGCCGGTCCGAGCGTTACCTGAGCACCTTCAGCCAGGGTTGCTAGATATTGATCAGGATCGGGAACGCTGGCTGATTTTGCCCCCCCCCCCCTTCTTAAACCCAAGGTGCTGACGCCAATTCCACAACCGTCAGCTAACTCGGTAGAGTGAGGAATGAATATGAGAGCTTCTCGAACCGCCTGGCTCAGCTACTCACCTGGGCCTCACCAGCTGAGCCATGCGGGAAGCCGCGGGGAGGCTTCGTTTCCACCGCGCTATCCCGTCGAGCACTCTGCTGCAGAGGTTGTGCTCAACTTCCCAAAAGACGTCGAACGCAACATTTTCCTTTCATTTATTTTGAAGCAAAAAAAAAACCCCCGGGAGGAACAGATACAGAAGACTGGATGTAAAAAACAGTTCACCGCAGGCAAAGCCGGAGCACGCTTACAGCAAACATAATCCTTGTTTTCTTACTATTCCGTGTGAGACTGCACCGTTCCAGCAGCCCGGGCTGGTCGTTTATATTCAAAAACCTTTCCTACAGACCTTATGATTCCTGTTATTATAAAGGAATTGAAAACTCCAATTGAAACAAAACCTCAGTGTGTTGACGGTCCGTCCACACTAGCTACAGTACTAAATGAGGAATGTTATTTTAGCTGCAACCGGTTTAGTTTCAGTCTATAAAATCTGTGCGTCCATCCCCATGAGATAACCTATAAAGCCACCTGCACACTATAAGTACTGTCATTACTCTGCGTAAATTATAAATTGGACTTTGTATTGTGTTTTCTTAGTTTTGAAAAAGAAACGCAACACAGTTCCTTTACTAAGCTTCCAAGCTACCGGCACTGATTATTCACTAGGACAGCTGGCGCGCGCGCTACAGAGATGGACACAGATGTGCAGGAAAACTCTTGCTCTTCTCGTTCCTGAGCTCCATGATGTCTCCTGCTGGAAAGTGCTCATGTGTGGACATCGGATGGAGCCAGGATCAGGATTGGCTCTAATGCACCCCAAGTCCAGTACCCTGCAAACATTTAACTGTAGAGGTTCACACACACACATGGAGTCTGCCCATTTGGGCAGGGCAGCGGAGGGCTGTGGGCATCCATGGAACCATACGCCGGAAAGGAGGCAACGTAAGGGCAGTTGGCAACCATGGGACCATACCCCAGCAAGGAGACAACAGATTTAAAGTAATTGGGGGAAGATTTAGAGGGGATTTGAGGGGAAATTTCTTCACCTGGAGGGTTGTGGGGGTCTGGAACTCACTGCCTGAAAGGGTGGTAGAGGCAGGAACCCTAACCACATTTAAAAAGCACTTGGATGTGCACTTGGGATGCTCTAACCTGCAGGGCTACGGACCAAAAGCTGGGAAGTGAGCTTAGGCTGGATAGCTCTTTGTTGGCCGGCGTGGACACAATGGGCTGAAATGGCCTCCTTCCGTGCTGTAACTTTCTATGATTCTATGATACCTCTAAGAGGAGAGGAAGAGGAGCAAAGGAGAAATAAATTGGTTAAAAAAAGGAAGAAAAGGGAAAGGGAAACAATTTGCTTGGAATTCATACAATTTGGTCAGATGTAGCTCTAATGTGTACCAGTTCCAAGGATAGTTGAGGTTGGGTCTGCCACATCCCTGTCGTGCTGCTGTGGGGGAGAGCAGGCACTTCCACACAGGGAAGCTGGGAAAAATCAGAGCGAGAGTCCCTTGGGGTCACGATCACTCACCTCCTAGCATTTACTGAGGCGTTTGCAGATCAATCCATGTCAGTCTTCTACTGCTCTGCAGGCTGAGGTGAGGTGCGTGGCACTGGAAGGAAGAGGCAGGAGAACCTAGAGTGAGGTGGGAAAATAAGAGGATAAAATAATGAAGTACCTAAACCCACTTCTTTTGGTGGGGGGGTGTGATGCATGAGAATAGATGAAGAGATTTCTGACTAAGTTACAGTGGCTGAGTATCCTACATTAAAGACCTTCAAACTATGGACCACAAGACCCTGGGGGTATGTGTGCACAAATCATTGAAGGTGGCAGGGCAGGCTGAGAAAGCAGTTAAAAAGGCTTACGGGATCCTGGGCTTCATGAATAGAGGTATAGAGTACAAAAGTGTGGAAATTATGATGAACCTGTATAAAACACTGGTTCGGCCCCAACTGGAGTACTGTGTCTAATTCTGGGCACTGCACTTTAGGAAGGATGTGAAGGCCTTAGAGAGGGTGCAGAAAAGATTTACGTGAATGATTCCAGGAATGAGGGACTTCAGTTATGTGGATAGACTGGAGAAGCTGGGGTTGTTCTCCTTGGAGCAGAGAAGATTGAGAGGAGATTTGATAGAGGTGTTCAAAATCATGAGGGGTCTGGACAGAGTAGATAGAGAGAAACTGTTCCCATTGGCAGAAGGGTCGAGAACCAGAGGACACAGATTTAAGGTGACTGGCAAAAGAACCAAAGGCGACATAAGAAAAAACTTTTTTACGCAGCGAGTGGTTAAGATCTGGAATGCACTGCCTGAAAGGGTGGCGGAGGCAGACTCAATCTTATCTTTCCAAAGGGAGTTGGATAAGTATCTGAAGGAAAAAAATTGCAGGGCTACGGGGAAAGGGCGGGGGAATGGGACTAGCTGAAGTGCTCTTGCAGAGAGCCGGCACGGGCTCGACCGGCCGAATGGCCTCCTTCCGTGCTGTAACCGTTCGATGATTCTAAGACCTGACAATCCACACATGTAGTCCAAGATGCTTTAGTTTTATTTGTGCCTGAATTTTTGCATCCATTGGTTTGAATTTCATGGGCCTGGAAATTTGCTGCAACGTTCCTAACAGTGCCGCCTCACTGATAGATAAATCCCAAAGCATAACATCCAACATCTGCAAGTATCAGCAGGAAGTATCAGTGCACATTAATGGGGGCTTGGATTTAAACTGTGCAGGTGGCCTACAATGGCCCATGGTGTGCACTGAAACGGCCCACAAAGACAAAAAGCTCGAGCACTCCTGTTCTACACTCTTAAGAGGAAGTTTCCCCATCTCAGTTGAGCAGTTCATCCAAGCTCAGTTACAAAGCACCTCTGGAAGATTCCAGCAGATTACAAACATACTGTAGTTGGATATGTTATCATGGAATGATACAGCACAGAAGGAGGCCATTCGGCCCATCGTGCCTGTGCCGGCTCTCTGAAAAAGCGATCCAATTAGTCCCACGCCCCCCTTCTCTTTCCCCATAGCCTTGCAAAATGTTTCCTATTTAAGTATATATCCAATTCTTTTTTGAAAGTTACTACTGAATCTGCTTCCAACACCCTTATGCTCCAATAGGTTTGATGTTTTGCTTTAATTACATGGTATATGGTGAAGTTCACTTCGGAAAGGTCGAGGCCTGAGCTGGGAACATATTTTACATTCACTGTGCAGGTTTTTTGCCCAACAACCCCCATCTACTCACCATGTCCTTCAATGCCCGCTCTGTCTAGAAATGCATCTGCTTAACTCGGTTATACCGTCCACTTCCATGGTCTTCTTTATAATTTACCACTCCCTTCTTTCTCTTAAATTCCTTATTTTCAAACCTGTGCCTTCTTGTATTGAACCTTTTGCAATACTGTCTACTGTGACGAACTTAAAGTTATTTTTTTCACCGCCCCCCACAACCCCATGAAAAATGTGAATTAAGAGGAGTCAACAACTTTAGGAAGCAATTTGCCTGGATTATCTTCGGCAATCCCTATCATAGCCTCGAGTCTTCAGGAAAGCTCAGCCAGCCAGGAACTCCTTCTCCTTGAGAGAGTTACAAGGTTGTTTATAAAAAGACAGCAAACCAAAAGGCCCTCCCATGACTCATTCTGATGTAATGGGTTACAAATAATCACCGACTTGCTCGTGTGGAACCAGAGGTTTCTTTTTTGTTGGACTTGATACAGATGGAAAACAAAACCTTTACAAGATAACCTGCCCCATGAACTCAGTGTCCAGTGTATTCTAATCGTGGGCACTTCAGGTGAGAGAGAGCACCTGCCCCAAAACAGCTGCATCATAGTCTCTTCTGCTTGTGAAATGAGAATGCGCCGAAGGTTCTGCATACTGACATGTCTATCGCTGGATAGTTCCGCTGCGCAGCATACATGTAGGAGTGCACCGAATCAAGTGAACTTTTACATTTACCTCATGTGGTATGATTTGCTGCCTGAGTATCGAAACTTTGCATTACAAGTCCCAGGGGCATGAACATTTTGGTTTCTGAGTGGATGCGATTGATGACAAATCATTTGCCACAGCAAATGGCCCGTCCTATACATAAATTTTCGAGACAAATTTTTTTTGAAATTGGTCACATTGGGATCAAGAAATCCAAATGTTGATTCATAGGGAGTTAGACAGCTCTCAGTTCGATTGACTGTAAACAAGATAAAACGGAACTGCAAACTGTGCAGTAATCGTGCTGACCTCTCTTTGATCTTCTGGCTGCCCTGAGGGTCTGTGGGGTTTCCTTGTGGGTGCAATACTGCTTCTCTTCAGGTGTCCTCTGTTGGGGGGAGTAAAGAGAGACGGAGGCCGGGTACACCCACTCCCACTTCATTTTCATTGTAATGCTGGGGCTGCACCTGGATTACTCCACGTACCTACTCCAGGTGCAGGCCACGGACGAAGCAACCTCTGAGCACAATGAAGACGGGAATCCACCCGTTGATGTTTATTTTGCTACTGATGAAAATTAATTGACAACAGATCACGAGACGTTGAAATAAAAGGGAAAAAAATGACTTTTATTTCGAGAAACAGAAATTTCCAGAAATCCCAATCAAAATACTGGACTACAAATTCAGTCAGGTAGCAACGCTGAAAGGAAGAAATACTTGCGTTTCTACAGTGCCTTTCACGACCTCAGGATGCCCCAAAGTGCTTTACAGCCAATGAAGTACTTTTGAAGTGTAGGCACTGTTGTAATGTAGGAAATGCAGCAGCCAATTTGCACACAGGAAGGTTCCACAAACAGCGATGTGATAATAACCAGGTAATCTGATTTTAGGTGTTGGTTGAGGGATAAATATTGACAAGGGCACCTGGGAGAACTCCCCTGCACTTCTTCGAAATAGTGCCCTGGGATCTTTTATGTCCACCTGAGAGGGCAGGTGTCTCATCCGAATGACGACACCTGCAACATTGCAGCACTCCCTCAGTACTGCACTGGGAGTGTCAGCCTGGATTATGTGCTTAAATCCCTGGAGTAAGAGTTGAGCCCACAACCTTCTGACTTAAAGGCAAAAGCGCTACCAACTGAGCCACCCTAGGGCTGACACCCTATCTCAACTGCGTCACCAGTTTCCACGTTTGATCGAGCGTTACAGGCCGCAATGCCAGGGTCTCTGTTCCCCCCCACACATGGCAGATTGTTGGAGTGGCCACCTTGGGTTCAAGGTGCACCCCGCATGGCTCAGGGGGAGACAGAGAAAAAAGGGGTCAGTTGAATCGCACTGCACTCGCATTGCGTTGCCAAACAAATTAACGCACAAGTCAAACAACAAAAACCATGCTGTTTGTTCCTAATCATATCGTCCAACTGAAGGTGCACCAACTGATTATCACTACGTGGCAGCGAAGCTCAACGGAACCCTGTGGCCACAGCATAGCAACTCCACTGATCTACATGGAAACAGTTCAAACAGTTACAGCACCACCATAGCAACACTATGGCAACCAGAGTAACCAGCAATTACACAGGATTCTTGCCATCGGAGAAAGTGAAGTGTAGATGGTATATTTAGTGCAATAAAGCTGTGGTTTGTGGGGCTCTCCCGCTGGCTCAGTTGGAGAATTGGCTGCCCAGTGGGAAACTGAGACTAGTTCAGATTTACACTACCCTTTGTGTGATTGGTGATCTGATAGAGGTCTTTAAAATTAAGAAGGGTTTCGATAGGGTAGACGTAGAGAAGGTGTTTCCGCTTGCGGGGGAAACCAGAACTAGGGGTCATCAATATAAGATAGTCACTAATAAATCCAATAAGGAATTCAGGAGAAACTTCTTTACCCAGAGAGTGGTTCGAATGTGGAACTCGCTACCACAGGGAGTAGTTGAGGTGACTAGCGTAGATCCATTTAAGGGGAAGCTAGATAAGCATATGAGGGAAAAAGGAATAGAAGCTTATGCTGATAGTGTTAGATGAAGTACAGTGGGAGGAGGCCCTTGTGGCATTGATCAGTTGGGCCGAAAGGCCTGTGTCTGTGCTGTAAATTCTATGGAATTCTATGCATATAAAGCATTGTTAAGCCTCTCAGAAAGGTTGCCAAGCACTTCACACAGAATGAATTACTTTGAAGTGAAGTGAGTGATTTTGCGCATAGGAAGATCCCTCAAACAGGAATGGGATGAGTGACCAGTTACTCTCCTTTATTTTGGATGGTATTGGTTGAGGGAGGAATATTGGCCAGGACATGAGGAGAACTTCCTGCTCTACTTCCACAGGAACAGGAGGAGGCCATTCAGCCCCTCGAGCCTGTTCTGCCATTCAATTAGATCCTGGCTGATCTGCATCTCAACTCCATTTACCCTTCTTTGCTCCATAGCCTTTGTTAGCCTTACAAAACAAAAAGCCATTGATCTCAGTCTTGAAAGAGCCACTTGACCAAGCATCCACATCCTCCTTTTGGCGGGGGGGGGAGGGGAGAAAGAGAGTTCCAGCGTTCAAATGGGGGTCTCTAACAGCCACTTGAATAGGCAGACAGAGCGTCCGTTCAGAATACCACCTGACAATGCAGCACTCCCTCAGTACTGCACTGGATTGTTAGTCTAGTATAGGAAGTTCCTACATTCAATCCCCAGTCTGTGCTGATCCCAGTGGATGCTAAAACTGTTAAAACATGACCCTGGTCTGAAGAGGATAAAAAAAAACAAGATCAGCCTGAGTTCCCATTTCTGATCGCTATCTTCTGCTAGAAAGCTGTACTCAGATGTTGGTCGAGGATATAATAAAGCTCGTCTGTGATGCTTCCCATTGGAAAAAAAACCTGCGGAAACTCGGGGTGGGGGGGGGGGGTGGTGGTGGGAGTGGTAGAAATTCATCTGGACTCACACATGAAAAATGCCAACCTTGTGTTCAAATCCCTCCATGGCCTTGCCCCTCCCTATCTCTGTAACCTCCTCCAGCTCTACAACCCACTGAGATCTCTACGCTCCTCCAATTCTGGCCTCTTGCACATCCCCCGACTCACATCGCTCCATCATTGGTGGCCGTGCCTACAGCTGCCTGAGCCCTAAGCTCTGGAATTACCTCCCTAAACCTCTCCGCCTCGCCACCTCTCTCTCCTTTAAGACGCTCCTGAAAACCGACCTCGTTGACCAAGCTTTTGGTCATCTGTCCCAATATCTTCTTATGTGGTTTGGTCTCAAATTTTGTTTGATAATCGCTCCTGTGAAGCACCTTGGGACGTGTTACTACATTAAAGGCGCTATATAAATGCAAGTTGTTGCTGTTGTGGTTGAGTTACAGAATCAGTGGAACTGCACTCTAGGTGTAAGAGCTTGGTGAGGCGGAAGCATTTATCACAAGTTCGGACTCACGCCACTCAGGATTTATCACCTTTATGACAAACATTTCAGTCCCCGACATGCTCCTGTGCTTGGACTCTGAAGAGGAAAATTTTGCTCAGCGTCTGCAGAAGAGGAATGAAGAAAACCGGAGAGGACAAGAGGGATAATTGATAGGTTTATAGTTTATATTTTTTTATATAAACTTGCTTTACAAATTAGAATAGAAAGAAAGAGTTAACGTTTCTCTAGCATCCGTTCACATTCTCAGACATCCCAAAGCACTTCACAAGCAATGAGGTGTAGTTACTGCTGTTATATAGGCAAATTAGAGAGCTTCATATTGTTCAAGGGAAGTCCATTGGGAAGGAGTCTGAGAAGGCAGACACGTATTTGAAGAGAACTAATTAGCAGGGTTATTGGGAGAAAGCTGGCATGTGGGTCTAAATTGGACACCTCTTTCAAAGAGTCTGCACAAGCACAGTGGGCTGAATGGGCCCCTTCTATGCTGTAAGATTCTAGGATTCTAAGGCAAAGACCAGGGAAGTTGACTAATCCCCAGTTGTGAAGCACTTTAGTGTGCTTTGCTACATTAGTGCGGTGGCCTAGTGGTTATAATACTGGATTAGCAAACCAAGGGTTTTGAGTTCAAATCCCACCATGTTGGGAGTTGGGAAATTGAGTTCAGTGAAAAATTTGGTAATTTGCAGGCTGGCACCAAATAAAATAATGATAAAATCTGCTGGATTGTTGTAAAAACCCAACTGGAGGACTGTTACGGTCTGGCCTAGTTGCGAGTCCAGTTCCACATTATATGGTCTTAATGCCCTCAGGGCAACGCGGGTTGGGCAATAAATGCAGTGCGACCCACATCCTCAGAAATAACATAAATTAAAAAAAGTAATTGTTTTACCAAATTATCTTCTATGCTATTGTTCAGTGATTATAAACGTTACTACAAAAAAAAGTTAGAAAATATGCCGTGACCTGATGGTCCTGTGAGTGATTCACCAGCTCCTGAGAACTCTCTCCGAGGGCGACACTCGTGGTAACTGACACTGCCAAAGCCACACAGAAAACAGCACAACACAGTAATGATCATAGAAATCGCAGCCTGTGTCAGCGCTGGCTCCACACTGGAGCTATCTACTCTAATCCTTGCTCATTCAGAGGGATTTGGGTGTCCTTGTACACGAATCACAGAAAGTTAACATGCAGGTACAAGAAAGCAACTAAGAAGGCAAATGGTATGTTGGCCTTTATTGCAAGCGAGTTGGAGTATAAGAGTAAGGCAGTCTAGCTGCAATTATATATAGGGCTTTTTGATGAGACCACACCTGGAGTACTATGTACAGTTTTGGTCTCCTTACCTAAGGAAGGATATACTTTCTTTAGAGGGATGTAATCACTAGATTGATTCCTGGGATGAGAGGGTTGTCCAATGAGGAGAGATTGAGTAGAATGGGCCTATACTCTCTGGAGTTTAGAACAATGAGAGGTGATCTCATTGAAACGTATAAAATTCTTAGACAGGGTAGATGCTAAGAGGCTGTTTCCCCTGGCTGGAGAGTCTAGAAGTAGAGGTCACAGTCTCAGCATAAGGACTGAGACGATAGAAATTCTTCACTCAGAGGTTTGTGAAACTCTACCCCAGAGGGCTGTGGATGCTCAGTCGTTGAGTATATTCAAGACTGAGATCAATAGATTTTTGGACACTAAGGAAATCAAGGGACATAGGGATAGGGCGGGAAAGTTGAGTTGAGGTAGAAGATCAACCATGATATTGAATGGCATAGCAGGCTCGAGGGGCCATATGACCAACTCCTGCTCCTATTTCTTATGTTCTTATTCCCCGCACACCTTGGATTAGTTGTCTGCTTCAAGTGTTCATCTAATTCCCCTCCCAAGTGGTGTACTCTTAAAGGCTAGAGTAACTTTACTTGTAACGCCGAATGCCCTCACGGAGACAGTAGTCGGCTCCAAGTGAAACCACTCAGATTCGGCACATCATCGGCTGCGATTTTAAAACACAGGTCTGACTCACTGCTGAGTTTCAACAACAACAATCTGGGCATAGATTCATGCACCATCTTCAAGCCAGGGTAAAACACAAATGCACAGTGGGGACCAATTTGCATCTTCCAGGGAACTCTTGCTGTGGGCAATGGGGCCGACCTATATCCATGTGATAGAACTGAGGTCCACGTCTAGTGCCAGCGATGGCAAATTGAAGTTCATCGAATCATAGAATCTTACAGTACAGAAGGAGGTCATTCGGCCCATCGTGCCTATACCAGCTCTCTGAAAGAGTTGTCCAATCTCCTCTGCACCCTCTCCAAGGCCTCGACATCTTTGCTGAAGTGAGGTGCCCAAAATTGGACACAATACTCCAGCTGAGGTCAAAAGCAACTCGTGTTGAGAAGAGTCATGTTTTGCAGGGAGCTTAGATCGTGCTAATGGGCATATCATCCAGTTCCTCCTCTTTTTTATGTTGTTAAGAATTTTGTGCTCCTCCAGACGAGAGATGTCAGTGCTGGGGAATGGAGCATTCTCAATTTGGGATGGGGACTTGCTACCGCTATCCGTTCTGGTCTAGGCCCCACACTATGTGGTTGACTCTTAATACCCTCGAGGTAAGCAGGGATTGGTAATAAATGTCACCTGAGTGACACTGCTACTTTTGCACTGATGTGTACCGAAACCACTCAACATCAATGTAAAGGTGTCGGTATAACTACAGCTCAACAATCGCATGGTAAGAATTACTCTTAATGCATTTGTAAAGACTTCTTCAAAACAAGTTTAAGAATTTTCTCGGGTAGAAGAAATCGTCACAAACTCATTTACGATGTCGCTACTCGTGAAGGAATTATTACCCCGTTTATTTTCTGGAATATTTGGTTTTATTTGTCACCTCTTTTACTAAAAAGAGATACACTTTTGCGCAGTGAGACAATAGTTGGCAACTTCTGCCTCGTTCCACAAAGGACACAGGAACATTAGGAACAGGAGCAGGACATTCATCCCCTCTAACGTGTTCTGTCATTCAATTCGATCATTCGCTGATCTGCACCAATTCCATTTCCAATTCTATCGATCTCAGTCTTGAAAATTTCAATTGACCCCCAGCATCCACAGCCTTTAGGGGGAGCGAGTTCCAGATTTCCACTATCTTTTGTGTGAAAAAGTGTCACTTGATTTCATTCCTAAAAGGCCAAGCTCTAATTTTAAATTATGCCCCCTTGTTATGGACTCCCACCCCCACCACGACTCAACCCCCACCAGAGGAAGTAGTTTCTCTGTATCTACCCAATCCAATCCTTTTATCTTTTTAAACAACTTGATTAGATCGCCCTTCAACCTTCTAAACTCAAAGCAATACAAGATAAGTTTATGAAACCGGGCCCTTTTAATTTAACCCTTTAAGCCCTGGCATCATTCTGGTGAATCTGCACTGCACCCCTTCCAAGGCCAATATATCCTTCCTGAGGTTCGGTGCCCAAAACTGAGCGCTCCCGATGGGGGCTGACCAAGGCTACGGCGCCTCTCCCCGACTTTTCACCTTGAACTTAAAATCTGTGCTGATGCTTAAAGCGCTACGTGACAACTTTCCCAAGGCCCACTTTACGCTCTTAGCTCTTTTTATAGAAAACCTATCCAAAGCGTTTGCAACAAAACTTAAAAAAACTGCAAGGTTGTCATTTTCGAAGCTTGCTTCGAGGAACCTGCCAACGACTGGCCTCTGCGCATCCCCGATTTTCACCGCTCCACCACTGGCGGCCGTGCCTTCAGCTGCCTGGGCCCTAAGCTCTGGAATTCCCTCCCTAAACCTCTCCGCCTCTCTCTCCTCCTTTATGACGCTCTGTAAAACCTACCTCTTTGACCAAGCTTTTGGTCACCTGTCCTAATATCTCCTTATGTGGCTCGGTGTCAAATTTTGTTTGATAATCGCTCCTGTGAAGCGCCTTGGGATGTTTTACTATGTTAATGGCGTTATATAAATGCAAGTTGTTGCCGTTGTTATGGGATTCTACAAATGTCCCCAATTTTGCTTTTAACAATATTGAATCAGAGGAATTTACTGAAATTCTTTTTTTTTGCAGATGCTGTGTAATTGAAAACATGTGCATTTATTGAAAGCCTGTAAAGGAAATTCAATTCTCGAGGGCTTAAAAAACAGTAGCTACAGTAAAGAATACTTTTTGAGGGAAAATGCTGAGTGGTTATACGAGAAATTTGTGGGTAGAATTTTTATTTGAAAGGAAAGTTTCGCTCCACACCCCCACAAACAGTATGAAAAACTACCGACTGAAACGGCGAGAAATGACAACAAGTTATAGGATATGAAATTTACTGAATGTGGCTTAAAAAATATTTCCCTGTCCTGCATTATTTTGTTTCTTCCTATTTATTTTTTCCTGTTTTGACGATTGCTTCGTTACTGACTGGTGAGTAGAAACGTTTAGCTCTGGTTAAAAAAAAATGTTGATGCAACAACAACTTGCATTTATATAGCGCCTTTAACATAGTAAAACGTCCCAAGGCGCTTCACAGGCTCGTTATCAAACAAAACTTGACAATGAGCCACAAAAGGAGATATTAGGGCAGGTGACCAAAAGCTTGGTCAAAGAGGTTGGTTTTTATGAGCGTCTTAAAGGAGGAGAGGCGGAGAGGTTAGGGAGGAAATTCCAAAGCTTGGGGCCTAAGTCGGTGAAGGCACGGCCGCCAATGGTGGGGCAATGAAAATAGGGCAGCCAGAATTGGAGGAGCGCAGATATTCTGGAGGGTTGTAGGGCTGGAGGAGGTTACAGAGATCGGAAGAGCACAGGCCATGGAGAGATTTGAAAACAAGGATGAGAATTTTAAAATTGAGGCGTTGATGGACTGTGGGCCAATGTAAGTCAGGAGCACAGGTGTGATGGGTGAACGGACCTAGTGTGAATTAAGATATGGGCAGCAGAGTTTCGGATGAGTTCAAGTTTACGAAGGGTGCAAGGTGGGAGAGGCTGGCATACGCAGCGAGTTGTTATGATGATCTGGAATGCACTGCCTGAAAGGGCGGTGCAAGCAAATTCAATAGTGACTTTCAAAAGGAAATCAGATATATACTTGAAAAGGAAAAATTTGCAGGGCTGTGGGGAAAGAGCAGGGGGAGTGGGACCAATGGGATAGTTCTTTCAAAGAGCTGACACAGACATGAGACAAGATACTTTAGTAAAGATTCTGCCTCTTCTTTAGAAACTCACAGCAAAAGTACAAGCAAAAGAGACAGAGGGAGGGGAGGGGCCTAGCGCAGCACGACCCGGGGCCCATCTGGAGTGCCGGAAAAAGAGCCCAGCACTCAAGAGGAGTGCCGGGCTCACGGAGCGCAACTGGCACTCCGCGGGGGGGGGGGGCTGCTGAGGAGGCCGGGGATGGCAACGGGGGCAGGTGCTGGCAGACGGCCAGCAACAAAAATGGCCACCCGGCACCTCGCCTTTAATTAGCGCCGCCTCGGCCGCAGGTAGGCCTCCCTGACCCCGTCGGACATAGCGTCAGGGGACGGTACCGAAGATCGCGGCCGGGGCGTGAGCGGGGCGCTGCGCACGGCGATAATGCTGAATTTCGCAGGAAGCGTTGGTGGCACCGCGCCCGGGCGCTAGTTGCTTTGCACCCCGTTAGCGCCCTCTTCGAGGCGCAAAGCAACTGAATTTTTCCCCCTATATATTTCCATCACAGCAACATTTACTTATTGAATTCCAACACAGAAAGAGACCATTCGACCCATTAAGTCTAGGCTGGTGTTTTTCTCTGTGTAAGCCACCTAGTCTTATCCCACTCTCCTGCCTGCTCCCCTGATTTGTTACAGGGGACTTGTTCCGAGTCACAGCTGCATTGCAAAAATGCAACACAGGTGCACTTCTACTGCCGTATCCTGCCGTGTCCATCAGTTCAACTTTACGCCAGGGTAAATGCAACAGAGTTTTTTTCCAGCGCTCGGTAGCATTGCAAAGGTTAGTCTGATGGTTCATGAAGGACAGCCGAGGCAGTCAGGAGGATGTGAGCGGCTGTCTAAAGTGCGACCGATTCTTCGGCTTAAAGACACAGCTCCATAAGCAGCAGAAGCTTAAGAAAAGAATCCCAGCCAAACTGGAATCGGGAATGTGCTGCCTGAAAGGGCGGGGGGAGCAGATTCAATAGAAACATTCAAAAAAGAATTGGATAAGTACTTGAAGGGAAAATATTTACTGGGCTATGGGGAAAGAGCAGGGGAGTGGGATTAATTGGATAGCTCTATCAAAGAGCTGGCACAGACACAGAGGGCCGAATGGCCTCCTTCTATGCTGTATCATTCTATGATTCTATGAAAGGTTTCCCGCTGCCAAAAACACTTCCCATTGTTCCCTGTTACAACTCCTCAGCAAGCTCACAAATCCTATCACGTATTTATACTTGGGGTTTTGCAAATTGGGATGTTAAGACAGTAAAAGGTTCCTGTTGTGGATACAAACTTACCTGCACAATTCTATGTTGTGCAAGGGTGTGCGTACAAGCCAAGAAATAATATAATCGTCACTTCAAGCTTTACTCTACACAACTAGAAACATAGGAACAGGTGTCGATAATTCAGCCCCTCCAGCCTGTTCCGCCATTCTATCAGAACATGGCTGATCTTGTCCTAAACTCGACTTATTTGCCCCTTCTCCATATCCCTTGATACCCATACCTAACAAAAATCTATTGATCTCAAGTCTTGAATATTTCAATTGTTCCATCATCCTATTGAGGGAAGAGAGTTCCAGATTTCCACTACCCTTTTGTGTGCAAAAATCGACTCTAATTTTCAGGTTATGCCCCCTTGTTCTGGACTCCCCCCACCAGAGGAAATAGTTTCTCTCTATCTACCCTATCAAATCCCTTTACCATTTTAACCACCTCAGTTACATCACCCTGCACCCTTCCAAACGCACCAAACAAAAGGGAATCATTTGCGTCACCATGGACACCATCAGTCTGCCAGTGATTTACTGCACGCTCTTCGTACATATGGCTATAATCACCGTGATCTCACGCCGAGAGGAAATGTTGCAGTTTCGGAAAGAAAAACAAGTTTGTTTTTCATCCCCTTCAATATTAATGCTTCGTTTCCGCTCCCCCCCCCCCCCCCCCCCGCTTAATCCTAAATATTTGTTTTTTGTGTTTCAGGAGGTGATGCCTTGGTGTGTCATTTCTGAACAGAAATAAAAAGTGCTCAGAGCTGCCATTGCTCACCCAGCCCCTGCGTGCCTAACTCTCAGGTTTTTTTTAATATACCGCTGTACAAATAAAGATAAAGATCAGACGTTGGAAAAAGAAAAGAAACAAACTTTTGAAAAAAAGACTTGCATTTCTATAGCGCCTTGCACGACCACCGGACGTCTCAAAGAGCTTTACAGCCAAAGAAGTACTTTTGAAGTGTAGTCACTGTTGTAATGTAGGAAACACGGCAGCCAATTTGCGCACAGCAAGCTCCCACAAACAGCAATGTGATAATGACCAGACAATCTGGTTTTGTTGTGTTGGTTGAGGGATAAATATTGGCCCCAGGACACCGGGGATAACTCCCCATGGAATGGGATCTTATACGTCCACCTGAGAGAGCAGACGGGGCCTCGGTTTAATATTTCATCCGAAAGACAGATGAGAAAGTTGCGCTGCGGGAGGCACACCAGTTGTTCCTCTTTCAGTGTGAACCTTTCGCAGCAACCAATTCGAGGGGAGTTTTTTCTTGGTTGGTTGTGGGGGGGTGGTGGGGGGTGGGGGGCGGGGGGAGTTATTTTACCCTGTTCTTCTAACTCAGGCTGTGATTCCCTTCCACAGGCACCACTCACTGGTTAGCTAGCAGGGCTGGGGACCCTGAATAATATTTCTCCTCCCCAGCCAAGGATGCTCTGAGGCCAACTATAGCACCTCCGCTTCCGCCAAGGTTGCCAACTCTAGTTGGGTGTATTCCTGGAGGTTTCGTCACATGACCGCCTGACTTGAACCAGCCCCGCCCCCACACTCCCGCCATTGGTCCATCCTCCAGGTGCACTGCACTTCCCACGGCCAATTGGAAAGGGAACAGACTCTTTGTTACCCAATTGGATTCATCTTGACCGTTAGTGAAACAGCTTTCTCCCCCAGTTCCAATATGTTTAGAACTAATAAAGGAAAGTGTTCAAAGAAATGAAAAAAACACAATTTTTGTTTAACGCCCCCTATGATTTTTCTCCCGGGTGTTGCTCGCAGCAGTGTCCTGGAGATTAATGTGCAATTCCTGGAGGGTTGGCAACCCTAACTTCCGCCCCACTGAGATCAGCAAACTGAGCAGGGTCCAAACCTGGGACCTCCCACATGGGACAATACACCGAGCATCTGAGCCAATCGGAAGGCACAAAAGGAGTGCTGGATAATGGAGGCCATGACAAGCTGTTTCACCTTGTCCAGAACAGTAGAACCAGAGGACACAGCCTGCACTTGAAGGAGGGTAAATTCAAAACTAATCTGCGGAAACAATATTTCAGTGAGCGAGTGGTCAATCTATGGAACAGGCTCCCTGGGGAAGACGGTGGAGGCTGTTAGTATTGATTCATTCAAATGCAAATTAGATAGATTTCTTATAGAAAATAACTTTTGGGGAAACAGTATATGAGTAATTTGAAACATGACGTGTGGTGAGTGTAGCGGGCTTGGGAGGAACAGGTGACTTTAGACCTAAGGTTCCCAAAGCTCTCCACCACTGGGAGTTTTCCTCATGTCATGTCTGGGTCTGCTGTAGACTAATCGATAGAGATTGATTGCTGTAATTAGTCAACAACTCCATTGTCGATGCATCATGCAACTACCAATACGGCAGAAGACGAACTAGATGGACCTTGGTCTTTTTTCGTCTAGTAATTCCTTCACTCCTATGAGTTTTCAAAGCAGGTTGCTGTTCAAAGGGAGCTTACCTAAAACAGCCCAATACGATTGCAACATCCTCTTTAAAATCTCACTGCATTTCCTGTTTCTGTCGCTTTCTACTGCTGCTTGAAAGAAAGCACAATATAGGCAGGGATAAGCAAATGAATGCTAATCATTCTTAATGAGCTCTTGAACGTTAATCATCTGCAGAAAGTACAGAGGTTTGAGAGAAGGAGAGAGGGGTGCAGTACAGTGATTAGAGGCAAAGTTATATTGCAATTCAGTTCTGAAATATCGCATTGTCCAAAGGTTTTGTATCATCTTCTTTATCTCTCACAGTCTAGCCCATAACAGATCTCCAATCTCCGAATCTTCTTTCCTGCTGAATCGCTACTATGGGTGCCCATATTTTCCTCCTCATGACGCCCCTCACCTAATATCCACAGCTTCCAGGAAGAATCACTGAGAACTCGGGAGAAATTTTCACCTGTCCTGCGACCAGAGGAGTTCCTGCCAACTGCCCCACCCGCCCTGGTAGAGCTCAGCTACCTCAGCACAGACCAGGGACTATCTTGGCCCACATTCTTTGGTACCACACTGGCTAGTGCATTTACTAACTGGGCTATCGGGGAGGGGAGGGGAATACTTGAGCACAGAATCTAGGCCGACACTCCAGTGCAGCACTGAGGGAGTGCTGCACTGTCGGAGGTCCCGTCTTTCAGATGAAACGTTAAACCGAGGTCCCTGTCTGCCCTCTCAGGTGGACGTAAAAGATCCCATGGCACTATTTTGAAGAAGAGCAGGGGAGCTCTCCCCAGTGTCCTGGCCAATATTTATCCCTCAACCAACACCAAAAACAAATTATCTGGTCATTTATCTCATTGCTGTTTGTGGGACCTTGCTGTGCGCAAATTTGCTGCTGCGTTTCCTACAGTACAAGAGTGGCTACACTTCAAAAGTACTTCATTGGCTGTAAAGAGCTTTGGATTTCCTGAGGTCGTGAAAGGCGCTATATAAATGCAAGTTCTTTTTTTCTTAAAGTGACACATTACACTCTGCACCCTCTGACTCAGAGAGCAATGCCACAGGAGAGCTCCAAGTGCACAGAAAGATTCTTAAAAGTACTGCGGAGTTCGAGTAAAGTTAGCAAGCAGCTTCGTTTCCGGTGGAAAGTTTCGTTTTTGCATGTTGCTGAAATCCAGACCGTTGGAAATTCAGTCAACTTTTGTTTGAATTAACTTATCACGACTGAACATTAGTAACACCACTGCTGTCAGGCAGACAACATGACACAGTAACACTCAGCAATACTTGACTCTGGGCTCCTGGGTTTCACTTGAAAACTTCACTACTTTAAAAAAATATATATATATATTCTTCTTGGAACAATTTTTTTTATTACTACCTGTCCCAGAAAAATTGTTTTTCCAAATTAATTCTACCTCTGGAAATTTAAGGACACAGGCACATTATGGAAAAAAAAAACCCCAGCAGGAAGCCTTCTGATGGATAAGATGCAGAGCCCAACTTGGGTCACTCGGCGAATGAGTTACTGGCTGAGAAATTCACTTTCCTGCCTACTACCAGGTGGGCAAATCAGTGCCAAAAGCTACAAATCTGCTCGCGTTTTCAGCCATCTGGATTTGTTTAACCGAAGGAACACAAACTGGGCCACTTGGACAAAGGTCGCGCATTCGAATGATTTGTCCATTTCCTTAACACTAAGTACTGCATTTTTACATCTACCTTCACCGCACACAGCAGCGGTGAAACTTTTTCGACAGCGCCTCCCAAACCCACGACCTCTACCACCTAAGACAAGGGTAGCAGGCGCATGGGAACACCATCACCTCCACAATTAAGTGGCCATTAAAGTGTGATGGAATACTCTGCACTTGTCTGGATGCAATAACATTCAAGGCTCTCAATACCATCCAGGACAACGTAGTCTGCTTGATTGGCACCCCATCCACCACCTTAAACATTCACTCCCTCCACCATCGGCGCACCGTGGCTGCAGTGTGTACCAGCTACAAGATGCACTGCAGCAACTCACCAAGGCTTCTGCGACAGAACCTCCCAAACCCGCGATTTCCACCACATAGAAGGACAAGGGCAGCAGGTGCACGGGAACACCATCATCTTCAAGTTCCCCTCCAAGCTACACACCATCCTGACTTGGACTTATATCACTGTTCCTTCATCGTCGCTGGATCAAAATCCTGGAACTCCCGAACTAACAGCACTGTGGGAGCACATTCACTATATGGACCGCAGCAGTTGAAGAAGAAGGCCCACCACCATCTTCTCAAAGGCAACAAGGAATGGGCAATAAATGCCGGCCTTGCTAGCGATGCCCATATCGCAAGAATGAATTAAAAAAATAAAAAACAGAAGCACTTAATCGAGGTAGGTAATAAATCAGGGAGTACTGAAAAAATTGAGGATGGGAGAAATGGACACATAATTAACATAGGAACAGGAGTAGGCTATTCAGCCCCTCGAGCCTGTTCCGCCATTCAATTAGATCATGGTTGATTTGTATCTTAACTCCATTTACCTGCCTTGGTTCTGTAACCCTTAATACCCTTGTTTAACAAAAACATATCAATCTCAGTTTTGAAATTTTCAATTGCCCCCCAGCCTCAACAGCTTTTTGGGGGAGAGAGTTCCAGATTTCCAGTACCCTTTGTGTGAAGAAGTGCTTCCCGACATCACCCCTGAACGGCCTGCCTCTAATTTTAAGGTTATGCCCCTCCCCCAGCCCCACCAGAGGAAATAGTTTCTCTCTGTCTACCCTTTCAACTCCTTTAATCATCTTAAATACTTCAATTAGATCACCTCTTAATCTTCTATACTCGAGGGAGTACAAGCCCAGTCTGTGCAAGCTGGCCTCATAATTTAACCCTCTCAGTCCCGGTATCATTCATGGTTGGTATCAATGGAGTGGAATGCAGCTGATGTGACTTCAATCTTTCGGAAAGATGAGAAGCGTGATCCTGGGAATTATATGGTTGCTCACTTGACATCTACAGGGAAAACACTGAAGTCAATCACAGTGGAAGCAATTCAACAACACTGAGGGAATAAATTCAAACCAACATGGGTTTACGAAAGGCAGGCTGTGCTCAGGAAATGTATTGGCATTCCTTTGAAGGTGTAAAATAGTCGGAGGAAGAGGGTAAGCTGGCGGATACGATAGATCCTGAGCATCAGACTGATGGCTAAACTGAGCATCCATGGTGTCCCAGATGAAGCGACACAGTGAATTACTAATTAAAACTCAGTGCAGAAATCACTCCCCACTCTGCTGTTTCTTCAATACAAACCCTATAAATCACACATATACATTGGCCTCCATCATTTAAAGGCATCAAAAGCATGCACTGAGATACAGACCCAGATTTGACAACAGCTCGATACAAAAGAAGCAGAGGTATGTAACACTGAAATTATCTCTAACTAGCATGGTGTGACTGCTTCAATGGTGACAAAGTCCCAATGCAGCAGCAACAACAACAACTTGCATTTATATAGCACCTTTAATGTAATTTTTTTATTTGTTCCTGGGATGTGGGTGTCGCTGGCAAGGCCAGCATTTATTGCCCATCCTCAATTGCCCTTGAGAAGGTGGTGGTGAGCCACCTTCTTGAACCGCTGCAGTCCTTGAGGTGAAGGTACTCCCACAGTGCTGTTAGGGAGGGCGTGCCAGGATTTTGACCCAGCGACGATGAAGGATCAGCGATATATTTCCAAGTCAGGATGGTGTGTAACTTGGAGGGGAACTTGCAGGTGATGGTGTTCCCATGCGCCTGCTGCCCTTGTCCTTCTAGGTGGTAGAGGTCGTGGGTTTGGGAAGTGCTGCCGAAGAAGCCTTGGCGAGTTGCTGCAGTGCATCTTGTAGATGGTACACACTGCAGACACGGTACGCCAGTGGTAGAGGGAGTGAATGTTTAAGGTGGTGGATGGGGTGCCAATCAAGTGGGCTGCTTTGTCCTGGATGGTGTCGAGCTTCTTGAGTGTTGTTGGAGCTGCACTCATCCAGGCAAGTGAAGAGTATTCCATCACACTCCTGACTTGTGCCTTGTAGATGGTGGAAAGGCTTTGGGGAGTCAGGAGGTGAGACACTCGCCGCAGAATACCCAGCCTCTGACTTGCTCTTGTAGCCACAGTATTTATGTGGCTGATCCAGTTAAGTTTCTGGTCAATGGTGACCCCCAGGATGTTGATGGTGGGGGATTCGGTGATGGTAATGCCATTCAATGTCAAGGGGCAGTGGTTAGACTCTCGCTTGTTGGAGATAGCCATTGCCTGGCACTTGTTTGGCACGAATGTTACCTGCCAATTATCAGCCCAAGTCTGAATGTCATCTAGGTCTTGCTGCATTCGGGCATGGACTGCTTCATTATTTGAGGAGTTGCGAATGGAACTGAACACTGTGCAATCATCAGCGAACACCCCGACTTCTGACCTTATGATGGAGGGAAGGTCATTGATGAAGCAGCTGAAGATGGTTGGGCCTAGGACACTGCCCTGAGGAACTCCTGCAGCGATGTTCTGAGGCTGTAATGACCTCCAACAACTACAACCATCTTCCTTTGTGCTAGGTATGACTCCAGCCAGTGGAGAGTTTCCCCCTGATTCCCATTGACTTCAGTTGTACTAGGGCTCCTTGATGCTACACTCGGTCAAATGCTGCCTTGATTTCAAGGGCAGTCACTCTCACCTCACCTCTGGAATTCAGCTCTTTTGTCCATGTTTGGACCAAGGCTGTAATGAGGTCTGGAGCCGAGTGGTCCTGGCAGAACTCTAACTGAGCATCGGTGAGCAAGTTATTGGTGAGTAAGTGCCGCTTGATAGCACTGTCGATGACACCTTCCATCACTTTGCTAATGATTGAGAGTAGACTTATGGGGCGGTAATTGGCCGGATTGGATTTGTCCTGCTTTTTGTGGACAGGTCATAGCTAGGCAGTTTTCCACATTGTCGGGTAGATGCCAGTGTTGTAGCTGTACTGGAACAGCTTGGCTAGAGGCGCGGCTAGTTCTGGAGCACAAGTCTTCAGCACGATAGCCGGGATGTTGTCAGGACCCATAGCCTTTGCTGTATCCAGTGCGCTCAGCCATTTCTTGATGTCACGTGGAGTGAATCGAATTTTCTGAAGACCGGCTTCTGTGATGGTGGGGACCTCAGGAGGAGGCCGATTTGGATCATCCACTCGGCACTTCTGGCTGAAGATGGTTGCAAATGCTTGTCTTCTGCACTCACATGCTGGGCCCCGTCATCACTGAGGATGGGGATATTCATGGAGCCTCCTCCTCCCGTTAGTTGTTTAATTGTCCACCACCATTCACGACTGGATGTGGCAGGGCTGCAGAGCTTTGATCTGATCCCATTGATTTTGGGATCGCTTAGCTCTGTCTATAGCATGTTGCTTCTGCTGTTTAGCATGCATGTAGTCCTGTGTTGCAGCTTCCCCAGGTTGGCACCTCATTTTTAGGTACGCCTGGTGCTGCTCCTGGCATGCTCTTCTACACTCCTTATTGAACCAGGGTTGGTCCCCTGGCTTGATGGTAATGGTAGAGTGAGGGATATGTCGGGCCATGAGGTTACAGATTGTGGTGGAATACAATTCTGATGCTGCTGATGGCCCACAGAGCCTCATGGATGCCCAGTTTTGAGCTGCTAGATCAGTTCTGAATCTATCCCATTTAGCACGGTGGTAGTGTCACACAGTGCGATGGAGGGTGTCCTCAGTGTGAAGACGAGATTTCATCCCCACGAGGACTGTGTGGTGGTGACTGCCACCAATGGTGTCATGGACAGATGCATCTGCGACAGGTAGATTGGTGAGGACGAGGTCAAGTAGGTTTTTCCCTCGTGTTGGTTCTCTCACCACCTGCCGCAGTCCTAGTCTGGCAGCTATGTCCTTTAGGACTCGGCCAGTTCGGTCAGTAGTGGTGCTACCGAGCCATCTTGGTGATGCGACATTGAAGTCCCCCACCCAGAGTACGTTCTGTGCCCTTGCTACCCTCAGTGCTTCTTCCAACTGGTGTTCAACATGGAGGAGTACTGATTCATCAGCTGAGGGAGGGTGGTAGGTGGTAATCAGCAGGAGGTTTCCTTGCCCATGCTTGACCTGAAGCCATGAGACTTCATGCGGTCCGGAGTCAATGTTGAGGACTCCTAGGGTCACTCCCTCTTGACTGTATACCACTGTGCCGCCACCTCTGGTGGGTCTGTCCTGCCGGTGGAAGAGAACATATCCAGGGATGGTGATGGAGGAATCTGGGGCATTGGCAGAAAGGTATGATTCTGTGAGTATGACTATGTCAGGCTGTTACTTGACTAGTCAGTGGGACTGCTCTCCCAATTTTGGCACAAGTCCCCAGATGTTGGTGAGGAGGAATCTGCAGGGTTGACTGCGCTGGGTGTGCCGTTGTCATGTCCAAAGCCGGTGCAGGGGTCAATGCCGGGTGGTCCGTCCGGTTTTCTTCTTCTTATTGTTTTTCGTAGCAGTTGTGTACAACTGAGTGGCTTGCTAGGCCATTTCAGAGGACAGTTAAGAGTCAACCACATTGCTGTGGGTCTGGAGTCACATTTTGACCAGACCAGGTAAGGGCCACTCAGGAGTGTCTGCTGTCTGCCGAGTGAAGGCTCAAACTCACGCTGGCCACTTGCCTTGCGACTATCCTCCTTGTGGAGGTGATGAGAGAGAATGGTAGGCTGCATTTCTTTGGGGTTGAGTTGGCTCCAAGGTGACACACTTCCTGATGGAAGGCTAAAGCCGAGTTGATCCTCCGTGGCAGATTTCATAGAATCATAGAATCATAGAAGATAGGAGCAGGAGTAGGCCATTCGGCCCCTCTAGCCTGCTCTGCCATTCAATGCAATCATGGCTGATCATCCAAATTCAGTACCCTGTCCCTGCTTTCTCCCCATATCCCTTGATCCCTTTAGCCTTAAGAAATATATCCAACTCCTTCTTGAATCTATTTAATGAATTGGCCTCTACTGCCTTCTGTGGCAGAGAGTTCCACAGGTTCACCACTCTCTGGGTGAAGAAATTCCTCCTCATTTCTGTCCTAAATGGCTTACCCCTTATCCTTAGACTGTGACCCCTGGTTCTGGACTCCCCGACCATCGGGAACATCCTTCCTGCATCTAGTTTGTCCTGCCCTGTCAGAATTTTATAAGTTTCAATGAGATCCCCTCTCATTCTTCTAAACTCCAGCGAGTATAAGCCCAATCGACCCAATCTCTCTTCATACGTCATTCCTGCCATCCCAGGTATCAGCCTTGTGAATCTTCACTGAACTCCTTCCATGGCAAGAACATCCTTCCTCAGATAAGGCGACCAAAACTGCACACAGTACTCAAGGTGTGGTCTCACCAAGGCCCTGTACAACTGCAGCAAGACATCCTTGTTCCTGTACTCAAACCCTATCGCTATGAAGGCCAACATACCATTTGCCTTCTTAACCGCCTGCTGCACCTGCATGCTTACCTTCAGCGACTGGTGCACAAGGACACCCAGGTCACGTTGCACTTTCCCTTCTCCCAATCTATTGCCATTCAGATAATAATCTGCCTTTCTGTTTTTGACACCAAAGTGGATAACCTTGCATTTATCCACGTTATATTGCATCTGCCACGCTTCTGCCCAATCACCCAACCTGTCCAAATCATCCTGGAGTTTCTCGGCATCCTCCTCGCAGCACACATGCCCACCCAGTTTTGTGTCGTCTGCAAACTTGGAGATATTACATCTAGTTCCCTTGTCTAGATCATTAATATATATTGTGAATAGCTGGGGTCCAAGGACCGATCCCTGCGGTACCCCACTAGTCACTGCCTACCACTCGGAAAAAGACCCGTTTATTGCAACTCTTTGCTTTCTGTCTGCCAACCAGTTCTCTATCCAAGTCAATACCTTGCCCCCAATCCCATGTGCCTTAACTTTACACGCTAATCTCTTATGCGGGACCTTATCAAAAGCCTTTTGGAAGTCCAAATACACCACATCCACTGGTTCTCCCTTATCTGTTTTACCAGTTACATCCTCAAAAAATTCCAGTAGATTAGGTTCCGTTTGAAGACTTTTGAGCATTACGATGAGTTTCTGCACACACAGCTAACCTGCAGTCTCCCCAGGGGCGAGTCCTGAAGTCCTTGCTACTCGCAATCTTGATTAATAATCCTGAAACTAGGACATTTCAGTTTGTGATTGATATTCGAGTTGTAGACAAGGAGGGAAGCTCCAAAGAGACAGATATTGTTCAAAGAAATCCAGTCCTCAACAGGCCCCTGGATGATGGAGCAAGCCATATGGCCTTTGCTCATGACTGCTGTGCATTCTCATGTTATTCTCTAAAGAAGGACTCAGCAAGTTGGCAGCTAAAATATGTTCAGCGTACGTCACCAATACTGTGATCCTTTAACATTGTCAATGCAGAAATATACATCCCTCTCACCTCTTTATTCTGCTGAATATGGTGTATTATGACCATACCCCACTAGTACTGATACCCATGACCTTACATATTGTCTGAAGTTATTTTTTATCAGCAAATCCTGAAGCTCCATACAATTGGGAGACCCACTGTAGCTCACCGAAGGGTTACATGAGTTGTAGGAGACGCCTACGTAATAAATGGTGTGATGTTGACTTTGTATAACTTCAGGAACCCAACAGGAAACTGCACTAGGTCCACAATGTACAGCCCTACCTATGGCATCTTATTGCTCTCCTTTTGTATAACACTGCCATGAAACAGCATTCGTTCCCGGGCAACCAAAGATCTTGCCGAAACAAGGGCAGGTTTTTAGAGTCAATGCGCACACCATACTGCACACACTTATTCATTGAGAAGTGATTGATTTCTGGCCAAATTACTGGTCTCAGGACCAATTCCAGCACTGGTCACATCTGCAGAGTTAGTACTACTGCCAATGGAAATTACCCTCTGCCTCTTATCATCCAGCTACTGCCAAATCTCATTAACTTAACACGACCACCCTGCACTTGTCCACTGCCAGTGTTGGGCATCGTGCGACAGGGAGCTAGTCTGTCTTACTCTGCTGCAATTCGATAGAGGCATCACTATAACCGTTCATGAACCGCACTGATAGTACTTTTAAGTAGGGTTACTTTTTAGGGCTGCCTCCTCGCCCTAGCAGAAGCATAGAATCTTAAAGCACAGGAGGAGGCCATTCAGCCCATCGAGCCTCTTTGCGCACAGCCCTGCAAATTTCTCCTTTTCAAGTATATATCCAATTCCCTTTTGAAAGTTACTACTGAATCTGCTTCCAGCACCCTGCAATTGCGGAATAGTGTAGAATTTTATTGCTCAATTGAGCATTAAGCTCGGTATTGACCCTTACAAAATATCTCAGTCACCTGAAGTCATTTTGGTTCATGAAAAAATTAATGACATCAGACTGTGCAGTCGTACCTGAAGGTCACTGGACAGCAACAGTCATTAACCGAGCTGTGAAAGCAACAGCTAAATGGCCGGCTGCCCAGCAGAACGGAGACAATGCACAGAGCAACGCTTCATTCCTAAAGCCATTTAAGATTTCTGAAGAGTTTCATACCCCTCTCTTCAGGGATTACGCTGACGTCTGTGTTCATTCAGCTTGACATTTTGCGCACACAATGCGGAGAGCTTCACGAGAGACCACGAGTCAGCATCTGTTATTCTTCTTGGGCTGTTATTTTGGCACCCTGGTGACACAACTTCAAAGGAATAATTTGCGTCGGATCTGAGACCCGGTTGAAGTTCAGGACACTGCGAGAGAAAACATCAGTGAAAGCGGACGCAAATGATGCCGTGCTTCCCCGCAGATAAAAGAAGATTCAGATTGTAACCTCACCAGTTTTAAAAGAGAAGGCAGATAACCTTTCAATGTGAACTTCAGTTACATGGAGAGACGGGAGAAGCTGGGATTTGTTCTCTTTAGAGCAGAGAAGGTTATGGGGAGATTTCAAAGAGGTGCTGAAAATCATGAAGGGTTTTGATCGAGTAGCTAGGGAGAAACTGTTTCCACTGGCAAGAGGGTCGGTAACCACAGGACACTGACTTAAGATAATTGGCAAAAGAACCAGAGGGGAGATGAGGAGAATCTTTTTTACTCAGCGAGTTGTTAATGATCTGGAGTGCACTGCCTGAAAGGGTGCTTGAAAAAGAAAAAATTGCAGGGCTATGGGGAAAGAGTAGGGGGGTGGGACTAATTGATAGCTCCTTCGAAGAACTGGCACAGGCAAGGTGGGTCGAATGGCCTCCTCCTGTGCTGTATGATTCTACGGCCGGAATTTTCTGCAGGTAGGCGGGTTGGGGGCGGGGGGCCTCCGAGGCGGGTGGGAAACCCGGGAGGCCGGGTTTCCCGCAGGCCCTGCCGACTTTAATGGCAGGGCCTCTTTTGCATGTGAGGCCTCCGTTTCCTGCCCGCAGCTAGCCAGATTGAGAGGCTGGCTGGCTGCAGTCAGCTAGGCCTGCAGCTGCAGAGAGGGAGCGAGGTGTCGGTCCGGGGCAGGGATCGCAGGGGGCTCGGTCGGGGATCACGGGGGTGTTGGGGGTCGCGGGAGGGGGGAGGGGGTCGCGGGACGGGGTCGGGGATCGCGGGAGGGGGGAGGGGGTCACGGGAGGGGGTCGGGGATCACGGGAGGGGGTCGGGGATCGCGGGAGGGGGTCGCGGGAGGCGGTCGGGGATCGCGGGAGGGGGTCGGGGGTCACGGAAGGGGGTCGGGGATCGCGGGAGGGGGTCGGGGATCGCGGGAGGGGGTCGGGGGTCACGGGATCGTGGGACGGGGTCGGGGATCGTGGGAGGGGGTCGGATGCTTGGATGGAGGATCGGGGGGGGGTCAACAGGAGGGGGTTGACCAGAGGACCGGGGGGGGGGGGGGTTCAGCTGGAGGATTGCCAGGTGAGGTGCAGGGGGGTGGGGGGAGAGAGAGGATCGGGGCCGGCCACCAGAGGATTGTGGCCAGCCTCAGCATCATCGGTGGGGTGGGGAGGGGTGGCCTCATGGTGGGGATCGGAGGCCTGGGAGGGCGATCGGAGGCTTTGTGGTGGGTCTGCGATCGCAAGGGGTGGGTTAGGTAGGGACCCTGGGTCCAGGAGGTCGGTATAAAGCCACTTACCTCCTGGATGCAGCAGTCCCCGCCTCGGTTTAACTGCCAGGTTTCACGAATTGCGTGAAACCCGTCCACAGGCAGTTAAATTCAAAATGGACGGGGCAAAAGAGGCTTCCAGCCTCATTATATTTAAATTGACATTCCGCTCCCTGGGAGCGGGTTGGTCGCCCGCCCCCACCCCTCCCACCCCCATCCTGCCTCCGCTAAAACCGGAAGTGGGTGGGTTGGAGGCCGAATCAGGTCGGGAATCCCATTTTTAACAATTTAACTGCCCCACGCTCCAAACCTATGATTCAGTAAATTAGAAAGAAAGAAAGACTTGCATTTCTACAGCGTCTTTCACAACCACCGGACGTCTCAAAGCGCTTTACAGCCAATGAAGTACTTTTGAAGTGCAGTCATTGTTGTAATGTCGGAAACGCAGCAGCCAATTTGCGCACAGCAAGCTCCCACAAACAGCAATGTGATAATGACCAGATAATCTGTTTTTAGTTAATGTTGATTGAGGGATAAATACTGGCCAGGACATCGGGGATAACTCCCTTGTTCCGCTTCGAAATAGTGCCATGGGATCTTTTACGCCCACCTGAGAGAGTAGACGGGGCCTCGGTTTAACGCCTCATTCGAAAGACGGTACCTCCGACAGTGCCACTTGCCAAATTACCACCTTGCTGTGTCACTCACATTGCTTAATTCAAGTTACTGGACAATTCACGTTTTTTTATGCTAAAAAAGCCCGACTTTGAATTATCAGGAGACGACTTTAGCTTTTAAAACTGCAGTAGTTCGACAGTGCGCCTGACAGTTAAGATGAAGCCCTCCTGGCATCTCAGTTTACTGACCAATCATACCAAGCCTGTGGTGAGCTCATTTTCTTGAACTCAGCAATAAATGGCACAAGTTGCCCCAACCCCACTTTTTTTTTCCATTAAGGAAGTTGCATTGGCAAGGACCCCCGCACAGGCACAATTCCCAAAGCGTGAAAACAAGATGGGACAGCACTCCTTGCCACTGCTACTTTGTCAATGGAAAATACAGTCTCAGCAGCTCACAGCTTGCACAGGGTTTTATTTCCTTGTTTTTGCATTTTTTTTTTAAACTCTCAAGATGTGAAAGCCCGGATGCTCACTGATCCTGCACTGGAGAAGCTGCCTCTGAGCCAGAAGGTTGTGAGTTCAAGCCCCACTCTAAGTGTGGTCTAACCAAGGTTCTATGGTGGTCTAGTTGTTAGAATTTGGTGCTTTCCCCGGTGCGGCCCAGTTTCGATTCCTGGTCAGGAAATGTTTTTGGATAAAGGAATCACGGGATATGAGGATAGTGCGGGAAGGTGGAGTTAAGGTAGAAGATCAGCCATGATCTTATTGAATGGCGGAGCAGGCTCGAAGGGCCGAATGGCCGACTCCTGCTCCTATTTCTTATGTATACAAGTTTAACATAACTTCACTGCTTTTCAATTCTATCCATTTAGAAATTAACTCCAGTGCTTTGTTTGTATTTTTTATGGGCTTCTTAACCTGGGTTGCTACTTTTAATGATTTGTGAATCTGTACCTCTACCCCATTTAGACTCCTAGGGGGAAAAATTGGGTTGCTTTGCGCCTCCCGTTAGCGCCCTAAGAGGGCACTAACGGGGCGCAAAGCAACAAGTGCCCGGGCGTGGCGCCGCCCACGCCTCCCGCGAAATTCAGCGGAAGGTTAGCGGCGGCGCTAACCGGTAGCACCCTGTGGCGCTGCGCCGCCGGCGATGACATCATCGCCAAGCGCAGCACCCCGCTCGCACCTCGGCCGCGGATCTTCGGGAGCGCCCCCTGACTTACCGTCAGACTCTATGTCCAACGGGGTCGGGGGGCCTACCTGCGGCCGGGGAGGCGCTATTTAAAGGTGAGGTGCGGGGCGGCCATTTTTGTTGCTGGCCGCCTGCCAGCACTTGCCTGCGCTCCCTGTCCCCGGCCTCCTGAACCGCTACCCCCCCCACCCACGCGGAGTGCCGGCTGCGCTCCAAGAGCCCGGCATTTCTCTTGAGTGCCGGGCTCTTTTGCCGGCACTCCCAATCACTGGGGGCCCAGCTGGGCCCCAGGTCGCGCTGCACAAGGCCCCTCCCCTTTAAGGAGGCCTGTAATACCGCGGCACGTAGCGCCGCGATATTGACTCACAGCGCCCCAAGAGGGATGCGGGGCACTTCCAGTAGCGCCCCGCTTCCCTCTTGGGGCACAACCACTCAATTTCTGGCACGGGGGCGCTAATTTTTCCAGGGCGCTAAAAGTAGCGCCCCGGCGAAGTTAGCGCCCCAAATGGGGCGCTACTCAATTTTTAGCCCTTATTTTCCAAGGAGTAGGTGGCCTCCTTATTTCTCCGACCAAAATGCACCCCCTTACACTTATCTATAATGAAATTAATTTGCCCATTCTGCAAATTTATTAACGTCTTCTTGTATTTTGTCGCACTCTTCCTCAGCATTAACTATACCCCCCAATGTACGCATACTAACTTTAAAAACCTGCTCGTTGTAAATTGAGAACGACAAACGAGCATGCTAAATAACAGGAGGTCAGGTAGCTTTGCAGGGAGGGTGGGGGTGGGTTGATAGAACTGGCTCCCCCACCTATCTGAGTTCCCAATCTCGGCCAGAGGTCTGTGGGGAGGGTCAGGCACCTTCCCACAAGAGAAAGGGAAACAATCCAAAGTATAACTCTGGTCAAACCACCGCCATGTGCCTCCCAGCACACTGACAGAGACCCTGTGCCAACAGGACATACTTGCAGTCCTGTACAGAGTAAAAAAAAAAGCAGACACATTCCATGGCTTCACGATAAATGATAAAGCTAATTATAAAAACAAAACGTTAAATAAGTCATCACCCCGACGAGGGCTGTGCAGGGAACAAAATACAAAGTAATTTTCTTACCTCAATAAAATAATGTTTTTTAAATTTGCAGGGCTATGGGGAAAGAGCAGGGGAGTGGTGGGACTAATTGGAGAGCTCTTTCAAAGAGGCTGGCACAGGCACGTTGGGCTGAATGGCCTTCTGTGCTGTATGATTCTAATTGAAAATTAGTAACAATCGATGGTAAACAGGGAAGAGGGATGAAAAAAACCACAACTAATATCTCTCAGTGGGTAGCACTCTCGCCTCTGAGTCAGAAGGTTGTGGGTTCAAGTCCCACTCCAGGGACTTGAGCACATAAAGCTAGGCTGACACTCCAGTGCAGTGCTGAGGGAGTGCTGCACTGTCGGAGGTGCCGTCTTTCAGATGAGACGTTAAACCGAGGCCCTGTCTGCTCTCAGGTGGAAGTAAAAGATCCCATGTCACTATTTCGAAGAAGATTAGAGGAGTTATCCCCGGTGTCCTGGCCAACATTTATCCCTCAACCAACATAACAAAAACAGATTATCTGGTCATTATCACATTGCTGTTTGTGGGACCTTGCTGTGCGCAAATTAGCTGCCGTGTTTCCCACATTACAACAGTGACTACACTTCAAAAGTACTTCATTGGCTGTAAAGCACTTTGAGACGTCCGGTGGTCGTGAAAGGCGCTATATAAATGCAAGTCTTTCTTTCTTTCTCAGCCCTCATAAGATGCTGCAATATTGGAATGGTCACCAGGTTAGTGCGAGGAGAGGAGATCGTCCTTGTACCACTCTCCCTCGTGTAGATTTGTTCATCAGATGCTCTTTTCTGCAGGACGAGTAGACTCTGCCGTGTAAGATGGAGCTCTGATTTAAGAGTGATGTCAATATGGGGCATCGGATCCCTGTGATTAGTGTTCAGTGAGAGGTGCTTAACCGACAGCAGATTCATCGACCCACATTCTTGTGCCATTAGTCCTCTGTAGGTGAGGTTATTCATACTTAGGAGTAAGGAAACATATGGAGAAATCTGCAGCTCTCATCAACTACATGCAGTTTCATTCATAGGACCCATGTCTGAACTAAGAATCGGGCCGTGGCTAGTGTCGCATGAATCGGGAGTGGGGTCGGGAGGAGCAGGAGTGCTTACACTTAGGTAGGTTACTTACCTTCTTTGTTGCAGGCCATCCCTAGGGCTGGTTTCCCCGAGTCGAGCCCGCGATGGTGCTGGCTGCCTCAGGGCAAACCAAACTTGGAAAGGGGAGCCTCAAACAGGCATTAGGCCCCTTATTTTGCATATACAAAAGGCATAATGACTGCTTCAGGCACGGGTAAAGGATGCCTCTTGTTTGTCCTTACCCAATATGGTGGGTGGCGCACTTTCGGCCAGAAGTGTGCGCGCGCAGGCGTCCTGCCCGCCATTTTGGGGAGTAAGTAGGTCACTTAGGGGGCAATTTTGTTAATGGGGGCACATTGGAGGCGGGACTGCTGCTTGGTGGGTCGATGTCCCGCCTCCATCAATTTGTGGCCAACCCACGCTATTTTCCCTTGATTGATCTTGTTAAGCCCGCCCAGTGAGCTTAGCAGGCCAACTAAGGGAAAGCCGGTTGCAGAGAACATCAGCGTATGACGGTTCATCTTTTTGACAGATGAATTGTCAAACAGTGACATTCTCTGGAGTTTGATGAGGTTTTGAACTCAAGACCTCATCAAACTTCTTTCTTTTACAGAAATGAGATGGTTGTTGCATCTGAGAATGCAATGGCCATCTCTCATCTGCAACACGGAGGTCCGAGACTCGCCGCATAGACACCGACTGAAGCCTGCAGGAAGAAACAAAGGTAAGTACACTTTTAAAAACACTTTGCACTTACCTCAGATACTCACCTCTCCACTCTTGCACCCATCACTTACCTTCACACCACACTTTTGCGCCCCCCGCAGACCCAGTACTCACCTCGCTGAGCTGGCGGGTTTTGGAGCCTTCGGGAAGCCCGCACTTGTGAGGGCAAAATGGGGATAATCCTATTTTCTGCCTGTTAACTACCTGTTAACAGGCAGTTAATAGGCTTTAATCCCTTCCAGCCTCCAAGGAGACGGGACTCGGCACGGGACTCGGTGCGGGACAGCTACCCGCCTCCTGGCAAGATGGCATGGAGGCGGGTTGGGCACCCGCCCCCAAATTCTGCCATTTTCCCGGCAGTCCCGCCTCCATACCCGCCTCCCTGGGGCTGGCAAAATCGCCCCCTAAGTGCCTGTAAAACAGGCACAACACGACCCGATTTCTGGGCCACAGTTCCTTTTTATGCAGTGCGGGGTGAGGTGGGACGTCAAGAACATGAAGACAATCGAATTTTGGCACAGGGCAGGGCTACTGGGGAAAGTGGGGGAGTAGTCTCAGTATTAAATTCTCATGCTATCTTTTTCAAATTTTTCACAACAACTAAACTGTTTACGTCAGAGACTTGCAACATCGGCAGCTGTGCGCGAGATCTATAAAATCTCATGGATCTGAGATGATCTGATGCAGCCAAGATGTGTGACTGTGAGTCTCGTCATGATTGGAACCATGTTTCGTTTACAAAAATCATACACACACTCACACAGATGCTTTGTGAATTAAGTGAACGCCGGTTAACTAATCTGTCAACTGTTTTCAATGCTAATGTGCAGTTTTAATATTTAAGTGTCAGCCGTGGCTCAGTGGGTAGCACTCTCTCGCCTCTGAGTCAGAAGGTCGGGGGTTCAAGTCCCACTCCAGAGACTTGAGCGCAAAATCTAGGCTGACGTTACAGTGCAGTGCTGAGGGAGTGCCGCACTGTCGGAGGTGCCGTCTGTCGGATGAGACGTTAAACTGAGGCCCCGTCTGCCCTCTTAGGTGGACGTAAAAGATCCCGTGGCACTGTTGTGAACAAGAGTTCTCCCTGGTGTCATTTCCTACATTACAACAGTGACAACACTTCAGAAAGTGCTTCACTGGCTGCACAGCCTTTTGCGATGGCCTCAGGTCGTGAAAGGCGCCGTATAAATGCAAGTTCCTCCCTTTCAATCGTTGCCGAAAGCTAGCAGCCGGGTAGACCTGTCGACAGTGGGTCGAGTGGCCCCACCTGTCTTCGTGACTCCCAGCAGTTTTACATTTGATTGTGCAACTCCTGCACGTTGGGAGAGCGACGACACTCGCACGATAGGGAAGCACCGTAAATGTCCTCACTGCAATTTTTATCTGCCAGAGCTTCACCAATTGCTCTGGAAAAATAATTGTGGTTCTGTCTATTCCAGTCGGGTTGTTTTCTTAACGGGGCCAGTTCAATTTTCAATGATGCAAAGTTACGAGAGTCACCATTGAAAGGCATTATATCCTTGGTGAAAAGTTGCCAGTAAATCACAGGTACAGTGCAGCAGATATAATACAAAGGTCACAGACCTGTAACAGTTAGAACAACGACAGGAAACTCTCGTTTAAACGGCACCTAATTATCTGGAATTCTCTAATAACCGGCAAAATTCAGGAGTAGGTTTTGAGGCTTCCGTATACTGTATATTTGTGGCTGTGTAACCGGGGTTCTCGTACCTTTTGCCGTGTAACCGGGTCCCCTGTACCTGTGGCCGTGTAACCGGGTCCCCTGTACCTGTGGCCGTGTAACCGGGTCCCCTGTACCTGTGGCCGTGTAACCGGGTCCCCTGTACCTGTGGCCGTGTAACCGGGTCCCCTGTACCTGTGGCCGTGTAACTGGGTCCCCTGTACCTGTGGCCGTGTAACGGGGCTCCAGCACTTCTGGCTGTGTTACGGGGCTCTCATACCTTGGGCCATTGTCACTCCATATCCCTTCTTCGTTATCCGGAATTTTTAATCAACCGGCACCATCCCGGTCCCGGTGCCGGATACGAAAGAGTTTCCTGTACTTGCATATATATATAGCACCTTTAACGTACAAAGCATTCCAAGGCCCCCTTGCAACTCATAGGCTGGAATTTTCCGGGGTGGTAGCGAGCCCGATCGGTGGCGGGTCGGGTGGGAAAGTTGTTATTTTTGACAGCGGGTCGGGAACCCGTTGTCATCCCACCCCCACGGGCCTTTCCCCCAGGCGCGTCTGTCATCGTGGAGCCGACCCGACTGGCAGGCGACCCAATTGAAATAATTACCAGGCAGTTTACAGGCACTTAAGAGCCTTTTTCCCCCTACATTTTAAATTTCCCTGCATGGCCATGGGATTCACGCAGCTCGGGAACCATGTCTGTCAACCTGAGGCGGGAGTTCCGTGGCCATTGCTCCAGCTGATTACTTGACAGCATGAAATGTGCAGTAAAAGCTCCCACCTAACAGATGGTCACTTTCCTCAGGCAGAAGCTGTTGCTCAGTCCATTTCCAGCACAGATTCTGCAGGCTGCAAGTGTTTCCAACAAAGTCTCCATCCAGTCTCACCTCATTGGAAGAACTCTCTAACCATTGACAGAATGCTTCTGTCATCTGTACTTCACCTGCCATCTATTCCATCAACATGGGTGCCATTTATACTCTCTCACCTTGGTCCTCAGAATCGGACCACGATCAGCTCCAACAGCAGCAGTACCAACAACAACACCAACCATCTCCGCAATCACCTGATGCTGCACAGGACACAGGCATCAGCACCTGAGCACATTGCTGCCCAGGAGGCCAGGGATGGCTTCACCATGGCCAGATTTACTTCACTTGACGCTGTACACCCTGGCTGCCACATGATGCGCCAGGTTGGCACCACCCCACACCAACACCATAAAGCATCCCTACAATGACCAAGCCATTCCTTTCACACTCATCACCATTGCGGGGGTACCGTTATGTCTCACCATTCACTGCAACTCACTAAGCCACTTCCAAAGGTGCACACAAATCTGTCCAAGACCAGAAATGTTGAAAATAAAGATTTTTATGTTTGACACCACATTAACAGAAACTTTACATAAACATTGGATAAAACACGCAAGTGGCTACCATTGTGTGTTGTTAGTTGGTATGATTGAACTAGGATGAGGGTGAGTGTGAGGGGTGGCTAGTGAGATGGGGATGTGATAATGTAGATAGAGAGGGATGGGTGGAGATGCAAGGTGTGTTGGTGTGAGTAAGGATGTGCAGGAGTAGGGTAGGGAAGGCAGAGTGATGGGGATGTGATGAGAGGCACAGCAGGATGAGGTTGAGTGTGGCTTTGTACTAACGTTTCCTGATCTAATGAGATAATTGAAGCGTTTGCCGCACTGCACCCAGGTCCTCCTGACCACATCCCTGCTTGTGACCTCCTCTGCAATCTGCAACCAGGCTATTTTGGTCTCCTGGGGAGGTCTCTTCTGCCCATCGGAAGGGAAGAGGACCTCACTGTGTGCTGTGACTCCCTCCATAAACATATGATTAGATTAAACTTCAAATCTTATGTGGCCATGGTTCCTTTAAAGATCCCGGCTCAAAACGCATCATGAACGACGTCACCAGACCAGCTCCATCTAATTGGGCCGCGTAACGCGCTGGGGGGCTTAATAGGTCCCATTAATGTAAGTTCATGTTCAACAGTGGGATGGAGCCAGCAGCAGGCTTGCGACCCGCCACGGACACCGCCTGCACCAGACCCGCCGAGGTAGGCAAAATTCCGGCCATAGTCATTAATGTGCTATTTGCAAGTCTATGCTGCTATTGTTTCCTTCGATCCAATATCCACCCCACCCCTCCTGAACGAATCAAATCCTGTGTTGTAGTATGTCTACGAGGGCTGCAGTCACCCGTAGGGACCTCACCCAATTAGGGCTGGGATTTATTGGAGGTGTTCAAAATTATGAGGTGTTTTGATAGAGTAGATAGGGAGATACTGTTTCTATTGGTGGGTGGGTCGGTAACCAGAGGACACAGATTTAAGATAATTGGCAAAAAATACAGGGGTAAATAACGAGTTTTACGCAGCGATTTGTTATGATCTCGAATACACTGCCTGAAAGGGTAGTGGAAGCAGATTCAATACTAACTTTCCAAAGGGAATTGGATATGTACTTGAAAAGGAAATATTTGCAGGGCTATGGGGAAAGAGCAGGGCGGAGTGGGACTAATGTTTAGCTCTTTCAAAGAGCCAGCACAGGCATGACGGGCCGAATGGCCTCCCTCTGTGCTGTAAGATTCTATGAATTAACCGCAGATTATGCGCGAACTTTCACCATGAGTGCCGCCGGGCTATTCAACTGTGGAGCACATCATAACTGAGCCAAACCTGCCCTTAATCGGCGCGCATACTTTCAGGCGGGGGCGGGGTGGTGCGGGGTCATTGGATATTATATTGGCTGACCTTAACTTCACTCACGGGATGGAGCATAAAGAACCAACACCTCATCACTGACCCAACAGCAGAGGTCCCCGGCTTCGACCTCCCTCCAAGACAGCGGGCAGCGCTCAACCCAATCCGCACAGGACATGGGCGATGCGGCCACCTGCTCCACAAGTGGAAGATGAGGGACGACCCGAAGAGCGACTGTGGCCGTGAGTCCCAGACCATGGAACACATCACCTCAACCTGCCCACTAGGATCTGTTGCGGGAGGCACCTCGTTTCTCCACTCGGCATCTCAGGAGGCCACCGAATGGATCGCCAAACTAGACATCCCATAAAAAGCTTTACCCGTCATACGAAACAACATCAACTTCACTCGCCCAACCATAACAGTCCTTGCAGATACCCAAGCTGGGTTCAGCTCAGTCAGCACAAGCTGGGGATCAAACCCCATGATCTTCTTTGCTCATATGGCCCAGTGACGGTGTCTTTACCTCTAAGCCATTGGGGGAGTGGGCTGTGTTGTTTCTTGCAGATACTGTCTCTTATTGCTTTGTGCTTTAAAATACCCAACACAATTTTTTCAGAACAGTTCTGATTTTTTTTTTTTTAAAAAGGCCACTCAAATCCCAATTAATTATCGTTCCCCTTCCCAAATGGCTTCCTATACAACAAAAACCTACTGAATTCAATGATACTTCCATACTTCACTGCTGCGCCAGTCACCTCCTCTCCACGCCTTATTTCCGAGCCCCAGCCCACACCTGGTGAAGCTGGGGCTATTTTCTCTAGAAAAGAGAAGGCTGAGGGGTGACCTGATAAAGGTCTTTAAAATTATAAATGGGTTTGATAGAGTAGACACAGAGAAGGGGTTTCCACTTGTGGGGGAGACCAAAACTAGGGGCCATAAATATAAGATAGTCACTAATAAATCCAAGAGGGAATTCAGGAGAAACTTCTTTACCCAGAGAGTGGTTAGAATGTGGAACTCGCTACCACATGGAGCAGTTGAGGTGAATAGCTTAGATGCATTTAAGGGGAAGCTAGAGAAGCACATAAGGGCGAAAAGAATAGAAGGATATGCTGATAGAGTTAGATGAAGAGAGTGGGAGGAGGCCCGTGTGGACCAGTTGGGCTGAATGGCCTGTTTCTGTGATGTAGACTCAATGTAACTTGATGTATAAACATTGGCTGGCGGCCCTTAAATGGGCCAGAAATTCGGGTCTCCTCGGGTGAGTACGTGCTGTGTACTCACCCGTAGACCCAACAAAAGTGCCGGTTTCGCGCATGCACTGCGCATGCGCTGGAAACCGGAACTTGCGTTCCCTTGAAGGAAGGGGTTCGGAGGTCAAACGCGTCAAACGCGAGAGGCAGCGCGCACGCATCGGACTTCCGTTTTTTTTTCAGGTTTCTGTGTGAGGGTAAGTCCCTGGCAGCTGCGCGGGGACAAAGCAGGCGCAAGGCCTACTTTTAACAAGGTAAGTGGTGAATTAAGTCAAATTTAAACATTTTTTCCACAGGTTTATCTTTTTTAAATACTTTAAAGAAAGGTAAGTTTATTTTTAGCCCCATTAAAAACTTTAATACATTTTTTCAAAAATTTAAATTTTTGTTTAAAATAGTTAATTCATGTAATTTATAGTTATTTTATAAATGTGATTTTTTTTAAATTTATTTGAAGTTTTAGTTAGGTTTTGTGTCCGATCTCTATTCATAGATTTGACAGATCTTCCTGTCAAATCTATGAATGGAGATTCCCTGCTCCGATTGGCTCTCCATGGCCCACGTGATCCCAGGGGACGCTTCGAACTAACTGCGCCCCTGGGATACGCAAGCACTGCGCGCCGGCAGCTGGTGGAGGCCCAGGATCGGAATCCCATGCGGGTCCACAGCACAACGGCAGGCACGCTAGGTAAGTGCAGGTTGGGGGCTTGCACCCGCGGGAAGCCTCCGACCCGAATTTCTGGCCCTAAATTGCAGAACACTCCGTGCTGCTTAGCATTGTTAAGGGTTTTTTTAACCAGACGCGTGTGAATTTCCATTTTTTGGCCGTCACACATTTGAAATAACAAAGCTGTGTGCAGAGAAATTACCAAGATCTGAAGAACCAATGGAAATACCACAAACAATGAATTACAGGGCGCAGTTAGGAAAAGACTTGCATTTATATAGCGCCTTTCATGAAGTACTTTTTGAAATGTTGTAATGTAGGAAATGCAGCAGCCAATTTGTGCACAGCAAGCTCCCACAAACAGCAAAATGATAATGACCAGATAATCTGTTTTAGTGATGTTGGTTGAGGGATAATTATTGGCCAGGACACCGGGGAGAACTCCCCTGCCCTTCTTCGAATAGTGCCGTGGGATCTTTTATGTCCACCTGAGAGAGCAGACGGGGCCTCGGTTTAACGTCTCATCCAAAAGACAGCACCTCCGACAGTGCAGCGCTCCCTCGGTACAGCATTGGTTCGTCAGCCTAGATTATGTGCTCAAGTCTCTGGCGTGGAAGCTTGAACCCACGACCTTCTGACTCAGAGGCAACTAAGCCAAGCTGACATGAATTTGTACTTTCTCACTCAGGCAGGGTCTGGCTCCCTGGTGCAAGTGAAACTCTGAAGAACGTGTTCAGCTCCCATGTGCATTAAAGCGATTTAAGATCTGTACAAGGGAGCTTGGTGTTGTTAAACAACACATCTTGCAGCGAGTCTGCATGAGAGACTGAATTTCAGCAGGTGTTAAGTAATGCTTTGGCACGGCTCAAAGCTCACTGATGAAAAGGTGTGACTGTAAGTCACGTGTAAACTATGAAGTGCTCCAGCAAACAAAAAAAAGACATAATTGCTGCAAGTGCCTGCTTAACTCATGTATAGCGGGTCTGAGGAAAAGATGTTAATGTCGAAACTGTAATGATTTATGGTGACATTTTATGAACCCAGAATCTTTGTTACATCAATTTCCACTAGCTCGGAAAGACAAGTAGAGATTTCAAAAAAGGACCATGAGTGCTGAAAATCAGAAATAAATACAGAAAACGCTGCAGCCAATTTGCGCACAGCAAGCTCCCAAAAACAGCAATGTGATAATGACCAGATAATCTGTTTTTTGGTGATGTTGATAGAGGGATAAATATTGGCCAGGACACCAGGGAGAACTCCCCTGCTCTTCTTTGAAATAGTGCCATGGGATCTTTTACGTCCACCTGAGAGAGCAGACGGGGCCTCGGTTTAACGTCTCATCCGAAAGACGGCACCTCCGACAGTGCAGCACTCCCTCAGCACTGCACTGGAGTGTCAGCCTAGCTTTATGTGCTCAAGTCTCTGGAGTGGGACTTGAACCCACAACCTTCTGACTCAGAGGCGAGTGTGCTGCCCACTGAGAGATATTAGTTGTGGATTTTTTCACCCTGCATCCCTGTTTACCATCGATTCAGACAAACACAGGCTTTTCAGACAGCAAAGGATGTTGGAGGCTTTCCAAACGTAGAAAGTCCTATTTCATGGGTAAGTTTCATTATTTTCTTGTAAAGTTGTAATTTTTTAAGTTTTTTTTATTATTTCCAGTAGCAAGTCCTCAGCTTTGTGCAGCAACTAAGATCATAGAATGATACACCACAACAGGAGGCCGTTCGGCCCACCTTGCTTGTGCCGGCAATCCAATTAGTCCCACTCCCCCAGCTTCTTTCCCCATAGCCCTGCATATCTTTCCTTTTCAAGTCTATATCCAATTCCCTTTTGAAAAGATGACAGCTGAAAAGAGTTTTGAAAACTATCTTAACAATTTCATTCTTCTTTTTAAAAATTGGTAGCTTTTGCTGTCCATTCATTCTGGATCGGTTGTTTTCATGTGCTCTTTCTTAGTCACTTTTCATTGGAAGTTTATGTGTGGGGTTTAATTATTACATTCCCCCTGGGTTTGGTTCTGTTTTTTTGCTGTTTTATGAATGTGAAATTTATGCCATTCACCTGCAAGTGTGATGGCTACTTTGCATATCAAGTGTGATGTCTGCGTACGACAGACATTAGGTGCGAAATTTCAATATAGCCTGTAGATACTATATTAGTTCCTAAACACTGAACGTGGGACCTTCCATGTTGGTTTGGCTCTGTCCCATATCAGTCAGTGCCTTTATCCATTGAGTCGTTGGAAAAGCTTCATGTTTTATTTTTAAACCAGTCCCAGATACTGTTAAATGTGAATTACGGTTTAATGGTTTTATTAATGTACATCTGTGAGCATTTTAAGGAAATACAGAGTATTTATAAAATATTCAGCAGGATTCCCATTCAGAAGCCAGCAGGACTGTTTAAACATCAAATCTGTAATACTACAGACATTCCTGCCATAAATATTGTTGCAACCGCAGAGGAATAGTGGCTATCTGGGAGTGATTATACAGAAGGAATAGAGGATATCTGGGAGTGATTATACAGAAGGAATAGTGGATATCTGCAAGACCTCGTTCTGTCCCGCCAGCCAGTTTGCTTTCTGAAGTGCTTCGCGCACGAGTTACGTAAGATTGCCACAATCCTCTGATCAGAAGAGACCTCATCCATCCAGAAACAAAACTATAGTTCCCCCCCATCACAGTACCCAAGGTTTTAGCCTCCACTATCCTATATGGCAGTGCAGTGCAAGTATTGATCATTCTTTGGGTTTTCTTTTATTCGTTCATGGGATGTGGGCGTCGCTGTCAAGGCCAGCATTTATTGCCCATCCCTAGTTGCCCTCGAGAAGGTGGTGGTGAGCCGCCTTCTTGAACCGCTGCAGTCCGTGTGGTGAAGGTACTCCCATGGTGCTGTTAGGGAGGGAGTTCCAGGAATTTGACCCAGCGACGATGAAGGAACGGGTGAAAAATTCCCTGATGTTACTCCTAAATTAGGCTTTCACCAGTTTGAAGCTATGTTCCCTTGTTCTGCTGTCAAGGTTAGCTTGACCTTGTGCTCTGAATTTTACTTTTCTATATAGATCTTTTAATGCCCCAATATACCTCAAGAAAGTCCCCTCCCGCCTGCCTCCTTTCACCAAAAACACCTTGCATTTCCTGTAGAAAAACACCCAAAGGCACTTTACAGAAGGAAAAATGAAAAGGAACAGAGGCCGAGCCATGGTGGGAGAGTTAGGTGGGTGATCAAAAACTTGGTTTAGAAAATGGGTTTTAAGCAGGCTTTTACAGGTGGACAGATAATAACAGAGCTGGAGGAGTTCAGAGAATAAGGGCAAGGTGGCTCGAGCCTCTGCTACCAGTGGTGGGACAAAGGGGGTCGGGGGTCGGGGGTGCGGTCTGAGTCAGAGGTTGTGGGTTCAAATCCCACAACAGAGACTTGAGCACAAAATCTAGGTTGACACTCCCAGTCCAGTACTGAGGGAGCCTCCGCTCCACTGCTGGAGGGGCAGTACTGAGGGAGCGCTGCACTGTCGGAGGGGCAGTACTGAGGGAGCGCTGCACTGCCGGAGGGGCAGTACTGAGGGAGTGCTCCACTGCCGGAGGGGCAGTACTGAGGGAGCGCTGCACTGTCGGAGGGGCAGTACTGAGGGAGCGCTGCACTGCCGGAGGGGCAGTACTGAGGGAGTGCTCCACTGCCGGAGGGGCAGTACTGAGGGAGTGCTCCACTGCCGGAGGGGCAGTACTGAGGGAGTGCTCCACTGCCGGAGGGGCAGTACTGAGGGAGTGCTCCACTGCCGGAGGGGCAGTACTGAGGGAGTGCTCCACTGCCGGAGGGGCAGTACTGAGGGAGTGCTCCACTGCCGGAGGGGCAGTACTGAGGGAGTGCTCCACTGCCGGAGGGGCAGTACTGAGGGAGTGCTCCACTGTCGGAGGGGCAGTACTGAGGGAGTGCTCCACTGTCGGAGGGGCAGTACTGAGGGAGAGCTGCACTGCCGGAGGGGCAGTACTGAGGGAGTGCTCCACTGTCGGAGGGGCAGTACTGAGGGAGTGCTCCACTGTCGGAGGGGCAGTACTGAGGGAGTGCTGCACTGCCGGAGGTGCCGTCTTTCAGATGAAAGAATGAAAGAAGAAAGACTTACATTTCTTTAGCGCCTTTCACCACCACCGGACATCTCAAAGCGCTTTACAGCCAATGAAGTACTTTTGGAGAGTAGTCACTGTTGTAATGTGGGAAATGCGGCAGCCAATTTGCACACAGCAAGCTCCCACAAACAGCAATGTAATAATGGACCAGATAATCTGTTTTAGTGATGTTGATTGAGGGATAAATATTGGCCAGGACACCAAGGATAACTCCCTGCTCTTCTTTGAAATAGTGCCATGGGATCTTTTACGTCCACCTGAGGGGGCAGACGGGGCCTCGGTTTAACGTCTCATCCGAAAGACGGCACCTTTGATGAGACATTAAACCAAGGCACCATCTGCACTCTCAGGTGGACGTAAATGATCCCATGGCACTAGTTCAAAGAAAAGCAGGGGAGGTCTACCTGGTGTCCTGGTCAATATTTATCCCTCAACCAACATCACTAACAACAGATTATCTTGTCATTATCACATTGCTGTTTGTGGGAGCTTGCTGTGTGCAAATTGGCTGCTGCGGTTCCCACATTACAACAGTGACTACTCTCCAAAAGTACTTCATTGGCTGTGAAGTGTTCTGGGACGTCCGGAGGTCGCGAAAGGCGACGTGTAAATGCGAGTCTTTCTTTCCTTTCTTTTTGTAATTCAATATTCTGATACCAGGGAATCAGTCTCGTCTCATCATTGGATAATTACATCTCTCTCCTCTTCAGTTCTTCATTCACGAGTCCTCCTATTTTTAGCCAATATTAAAGGGGCGGCATCCTTTCATTGTCATTGTTTGGCAGTGGAACCATTAACGCTGTGCTGCCATAGTAACATGAGGCGAATTACAATAAACCGATTGCTTTCAAAGATGCACCCCAGTCAGGGCCGCTATGTTCACTGTGGATGAGCCGAGCAGATTGCTACGGCTAGTTTTGCCTGCTTGCAGCCTGCCGATGGGACAGAGACAGTCGCATTACACAAAATTTCACATCTGTGTTGGCCTTGGAGGAGGCGGAAGCAGCTGAGTTGGCAGAACACGACAGCGACTGCAACAAAAATACACGCCAGGTTCCTCCTTCCCTCAAAAAGGCACTTGGTCTGAAAGGAAAGTTTACATCTCCTTTAATGCCGCACAGAGGCCTGGCATGAGAACTGGGTTAATCGAGCCCCTTTGTTGATTCTCAACACTTCCAGCTGGCTGATGAGCAGCTGCCCAGACAAGATATAGGAGATGGCCATTCAGCCCCTTGAGCCTGCTCCGCAGGAAATAGTGGTCTGACACCGAACTGTGCGAGGGAGTCAGTGGTGAGATTTGCAGAGAACCTCGTTAATAGGGGATTCTTGAAGTGGTTCTGTAATGCGGTGAACTGAAGTTGTCCCATTTATATTGGGTGGCGTAACTTGGGAGAACCACAAGCATCATGGCTGAAGGGTCGATAACGAGAGGGCACTGATTTAAGGTGATTGGCAAAAGAACCAGAGGCAAATTGAGGAAAAACTTTTTTACGCAACGAGTGGTTAGGATTTGGAATGCACTGTTTGATAGGGTGGCGGAAACAGATTCAATATTCGCCTTCAAAAGGGAATTAGATAAATACTTGAAAGAGAAAAAATTGCAGGGATATGGGGAAAGAGCCTGGATGTGGGACTAATTGGATTACTCTTCAAAAGAGCCGGCGCAGACTTGATGGGCCGAATGGCCTCCTTCTGTGCTGTACTATTCTATGATTCTCTGTACGTGCAGTTGTCCAAGCGTCACTGCCACAGCTTTCATACTCTGGCCCCTAGAGTCAAGGAGAAGGTCTGGAGAGGGCAGTACTGCATGCTCTATGGGCAGGCCGAGAGCTGACCCCAGTACAAGCAAGCTACCTGCAACACCCAGCACTACACACTGGGGGCTAGTTATGTTCGTTACCTATGGTTCTGCACCCAAACCACCACAGGGAGAAACTTACCATCTGAGATGAGCTCTTTGTGTCACTACAGGCACATGTAGCACCTTATCTACGTGACACTGGTGCAGCTGAAGGTAGAGCTATGCTCAGTGGCGTTGCTACAGTATAAACGCAGCACAAATCAGACAGTAACTAGATTAGTTTGCTTAATACTGTGGACAGAATCTCCTGTGTCATCACTAGCATTCTCATTACACTTTCACCAGTGTCGCTCCATGGGCTCTTTAATATCCACCTAAACAGGCACACAGGAGCCGCAACTTCTCTCTGTGTCCTGGCCAAATATTGTCTTTCAACCAACACCAGCCAAAAAAAACAACATATTATCTGGTCATTCATCTCTAGGGCCCACGAATATAAGATAATCACTAATAAATCCAATAGGGAATTCAGGAGAAACTTCTTTACCCAGAGAGTGGTGAGAATGTGGAACTCGCTACCACAAGGAGGCGATTAGCATAGATGCATTTGAGGGGAAGCTGGATAAGCACATGAGGGAGAAAGGGATAGAAGGATATGCTGATCGGGTGAGATGAAGAAGGGAGGGAGGAGACTCGTGTGGAGCATAAACACCGGCATTTGAAGCATTTACTGAGACATTACTGAGATCTGTCAAGTACAATATAAGTGAGCAAAACAAAACTAAATTAAAAATGTAACTTTTATTAAGCAGAGCAAGCAGTTTATAGTCAAAGTAAAGCTCCTTGAGGGTTTGATTAAAAAAAACTTGCATTTGTATAGCACCTTTCACGACCTCAGGACATCCCAAAGTGCTTTACAGCCAATGAAGTACTTTTGAAGTGTCGTCACTGTTGTAATGTAGCAAACGCGGCAGCCAATTTGGGCACAGCAAGGTCCCACAAACAGCGATGTGATCATTATCAGATAATCTGTTTTTAGTGATGTCGGTTGAGGGATAAATATTGGCCCAGGAGATCGAGCTTCATTATTGTTGTTTATGAAGCTTTCAGAAGAAGTAACTCACAAGATGACGAGCGACTTGGATGAAGATGGCCTTCCTGACCGTTTCTTCTCATTCTCCCAGAAGGCCAACCCTACCATCTTACCATCACATTTCAACGTCCCCTCAATAGGCAAACAGAACCTGAAGGACTGCAACCCAATGGTGCACTGATGCAGTGGAGTGCCAGTCAGTCAAAAGCATGCGCTGAGGTCCTGGCTTGTATCTCAAAGCCACAGAGGAGGCCAGAGTTGCTACCAACTGAGCCACACTGACACCCCCATAACTTGTTGCCGGTGTCCCACTATCCAACACAGGATTAGCAAGAAAGCTGGCTCTGATACAAATGCTGTGTGCGTTATACGACTCGAAATCACAATCACAAAGCCTCCTTTTTTTTTCTTTTCAGTGTGCCTTATTACTTTCTACTCTTTTCCATTTCATGTTTTTCTGGCTCTCGATTAAGAAAAATCCTATTTAAAATGTGGAGCACACGTTAAATGTGCCACCCACGCATACTGCTGGAATACTCACCTCCAGTGTAAATACTCAACACTGGCCTGGCCAGAGGCCGAGAGCCAAACACCACCTTTTCTGTTCAGCTTAAAGCGCAGCCTCTTTTGGAGCTTCCAGAAGATCAACAGAACGCGGCCATCTAGTTACACTCAGGTCAGGGAACTCAGCAGGGCACACGGTAAGCTGCATCACCATTACTGGACTTGAAACCGCACAAAAAATAATCCGATCGCTTTTCTTTCATTTCCCGACTTGCTCCCCTTCTTTCCCAAGTGGGAGCATCTCAAGCTGAGGTACGGTTCGTAGAATCATAGAATGATGCTCTTCTTCCAAATAGTTCCGTGGGATCATTTACCCACGTTGATTAAACTTTACAATGTGTGCAAATCTAGGCTGACCCTTCAGTGCAGTACAGAAGGAGAATGAGCTTGCATTTATATCATGACCTCAGGAGAGCCAATGGAGAACTTTTGAAGTGTAGTCACTGTTGTAACATAGGAAACGCAGCAACGACAAGCTCCCACAAACAGCAATGAGATAATGGCCAGATAATCCGTCTTAGTGATGCTGGTTGAGGGATAAATATTGGCCGGGACACCGGGTAGACCACCCTTGCTTTCTTTGAAATAGTTCCATAGGATAATTTACCCACATTGATTAAACTTTACAATGTAGTGTAGACATTAAGACAATGATTGGAAATGGTTTATGAACTACAATTGAAATTGAAGAAAAGTAGTAGATAAAATGGTCAATAAATGTTTTTGGATTACAAAGGGCTACTTGTGTTTACTTGCTCTTGATGACAAACCATGGAAACTGGGCGATAAGCAAAGTAACACACTTCATGGCGGGCGCTTTTTGCCGATTGATGCATAGGCAAAGTCAGAAAAACGTAGTGTGTGGAAAATTTCAGATTTCATCACCATCAACATCATTTGACAGCACATAAAATGTTAGCCACAGTCAAAATAGATGAGAATTTTCCCAGAAGTATACCAGTTGAAAAAGAAACTGACACAATTAAAAGGTCAATGAGGTGAAAGAGATCACCACAAAGTATGGCCAATGAGATATTAAAAAAGCAAAGGTTTTCTACCTACCTAAGCATCCTTTGAAAAGCTGTCCATTCTTTAAAAGCCAAGTGCCAATACAATAGAACCAAAAATCGCTCAACTTAAAAACCCGAACTGATAATTGACTTTGTTAACGTACTGCATACATGAATTTGATGCAAATGCATTGACCAAGATATAAATAATGCATTAGAGAATTCTAACTCCCAAGAATGAGATATTAATTGGGGCTTCTAAGTTCACCTGAGGAATGTGAAGTTTAATTCGATATTTATGTTGCATTTTATTTTCCGAAAGACCACTAGACCTTCCTACCAATTCGTGGAATTTGGTATTTTTTTGAAATACTAAACAATACTCCAGAGGTATGACTTACGTGGATAAAACCTTCTTTGCTCCAGTCTCTCCACATAACTGAATTCCCTCATCCCTGGTACCAATCTCCTCTGCAGTCTCTCCCAGCAGAAAAGTAACAGATATGAAAGTGCGCTATACTGCTTAGAGCAGGGTGATCTCCAATATTTATACATACAGTTGAAGCTCCATTAAGTGCCATAATGGTGTCCCCTCCCAAACACCCTTCAACACTATCAGGAAAGACTGAACAGGCTGGGGCTCTTTACTCTAGAAAAGAGAAGACTGAGGGGTGACCTGATCGAGGTCTTTAAGATTATGAAACGGTTTGATAGGGTAGACGTAGAGGAAATGAAAGGTTAGGTGAAGAGGGGTTGGAGTGGACTTGTGTGGAGCATAAACATCGATATAGACCAGTTGCGTCGAATGGCCTCTTTCTGTGTTGTAAATTCTATGTAACTTAAACTGCAACTCTTAACAAACTCAGCCATGCGATACACACTACCTTCCACACAGAGTGATCATCCTCTGTAAAAACATCCTTCTTTACCCAGTCATCTATACCGTATTCCCTGCTGATTCAGCCAATTAAATGTCAACATTTCTATTCCAGTTACACAGAACTTTTTTGCTCACAAGCAAAACACTTGGTAAACATTTAAAAAAACAACTGCCAATTAATGAACCAGCGACGGTGTTAAGATTAGATTTGACAGAGTATAGGATAACGGATGATGAGAATCGTGCAGTGCATTTTTTTTTGCATGTAAGTTACATAAAGCAGCAAGCTCTCTCTCTTATCATTATCATTTCCCATCGTCGATTATTCTATTTACTATATATCTATCTGTACTGGAAGCTCTGGAATTCCCTCTCTAAACCTCTCCGCCTCTCTCTCCTCCTTTAAGATGCTCCTTAAAACCTGTCTCTCACCTGTCCCATTATCTCCTTTTGTGGCTCGGTGTCAAATTTTGTCTGATAAAACTCCTGTGAAGCGCTTTGGAGCATTTTACTACATTAAAGCCGCTATATAAATGCAAGTTGTTGATGTGTCTCTCCCCCACCCCCAACCAATTTTTTTGGCCTAAGTTATGCCCCTTTTACATCTCTCCCAAAACTTTAATGTTTCCCCCTTCCGCCAGTTCTGTAGATGTGGGTGGCTTGTGTAATTTGAGTGACTGCAATGACTTAATTGCCACCTAAGTGTTAACAGGCCTTATTGCAGCAGGCATTGCCTCCTGAAGTGTGAACCATTTTTTTCCTGGCAGTTTTCACAGAGAAGTATCTGTACAGTAATCCCTCCCCAACCGCGTGGGATACGTCCCTGAAAACCCCCGTGGTTGGTAAAACCGCGGTTGGCAAATACAAGACCCGATGGGAAAAATGGGGTTAGGGGGAACGCGGCCGCATTTAAACTCTTCAGAGCCTGTGTAAGTTGCTTGTTATTTTATTAAACACAAATAAAATACACAATAACGTAACAAAACCAATAAATGTCCAAATACTGTAACTCAATAAAAAAGATCAACTGGGCGGTTTCTTAAAGAATTCTGCGATGGATGGTTGACTCATTTTTTTCTGAATATCTTTCTGGACCTGCTTGTATGGTCTCATTAAATCCTCCAAACCTCGCGTGAATTTTAACATCGCTCCAAGAATGGGTCAATCTCCATAAAGAGGTCGGAGAGATTAGTAGCAAGGAGCATTGCCTTGCTAAGGTTGGCACTTGTCATCTTCGACTTCTCCACCATATCCTCGTCTTCGTCCTCGTCCTCTGCCTCACTAGAATGCTGTATCAGCTCAAGGTCCTCCTCCGTCAACTCCTCGCCGTGCAACTCAAGGAGCTCCTCGACGTCATCAGGCTGTATGTCGGCCAGCCCCTCGCCTCCCAAACGTCGCGCAACCTTCACAATGCGCTGAACTTCAGCGTCAACTGTAGGGAAGCCTCGGAAGTCATTCACTGCCTCCTTCCAAAGTTTACTCCAGCAGGCGTTGATTGTCGTCCTCTTCAGTTCATCCATCGATTCTTTTATGTTGGTGATGCAGTCAGCGATGGTGTAATCCTTCCAACAAGTTTTCACCATCAGTGTTGCGTCATCCTCCATAGCCTCCATCATGCGGTCAAAGCTGCGTCGTATGTAGTATGCCTTGAAGGTGGCTATCACACCTTGGTCCATGGGTTGAAGGAGTGAAGTCGTGTTGGGAGGCAGGAAGACGACTTCAATATTAGGGTGGGCAAATTGGAGTGCCGGCGGGTGGCCGGGGGCATTGTCGAGGATGAGTAGGACCTTCAAGGCCAGATTTTCTCTCGCAAGGTACCGCTCCACGTCATGCACAAAACAGTTATGAAACCAGTCCATGAAGACTGCAGCAGTAACCCACGCCTTGTGGTTAGAACGCCAAAAGACAGGTAGATAGTTTTTGTTTTTGCCCTTCAGAGCGCGGGGATTCAGAGAGCGGTAGAGCAGCATCGGCTTCACTAAACAGTCTCCCTCGGCGAAAGCACAAAGGAGAAGGGTCACCCTATCCTTAGCCACCTTGAATCCTGAAGCATGCTTCTCAGCCTTCGTGATGAAAGTTCGGGAAGGCATCCGCTTCCAGAAGAGACCAGTCTCATCCGCATTAAATACCTGCTCCGGCAGGTAACCCTTCTTGGCGATCAACTTCTTCAGCTCCTCCGGGAACTTGGCAGCGGTCTCGTGATCGGCTGAGGCCGATTCCCCCACAACCTTGAGGTTAGTCAAGGCGAACCTCTTCTTAACATTTTCCAACCAGCCCTTACTCGCTTGAAACTTTATGTCATCTACACTTTCCCCGGCAGCCACAGTAAGATGCTTATAGATACTAAGGGCCTTCCTACGTACCCATGTGGAATTAACATTCGCTTGTTTCTGGTTCTGGTCTTCCAACCAGATATTAAGTGCCTTCTCCATTTTTTCAAGCTTATGGTCCCGTGGCATAAACGACACTTTAGCACTTTCTGAAGAGCCACCCACAATACTAGCCCTTATCGACACCTCACTTTTTTTTATGGTTCTAATAGTGGACTCGTTAACCCCCATTAGTCGTCCAACCGACGCTGTACTTTCACCACGGGCAAGTCTATTAACGACATCTAATTTCCTATCTAAGGTTAGTACATTCCTTGCACTTCTTGCTATTGATTCGCCTTTACCACTGAGATTACGCTTAGGCGCCATGATTAATGGCTAAATGTTCACACACGTGGTTGTTATTATGCTGAAAAGAGCGGCGCGGATGAATGCAGTCTCGTGTTTGGCAAACCGCGAATACGCAAAGTTCACTGCCGCGGTTGGCAAAAATTGCCGCAGAGATGAAACCGTGTATACGTGAAATCCACGTATGGCAAAACCACGGTTGGGGCGGGATTCCTGTATATTAAATCACCACTGCACCATTTTTGTAGAAGGCTGACAATTTCTTTTTACGGAATACCTCTGCATTTTTTTGCATTTCCTGCAGCAGTCAGCCAACAGTAGAGACTGGATTCAAATCCAGCTCCCATACGGGAAAGGTCATCCAACAACCTGGCGAACCACTTGGTTCCTGCTCACCTACTGTTACAAAACAACTATTAGTACAAGTGATTCCATAGTATAATGGAGCATCCATTGCAATGCCATCCACCCCATTTACCTGGGCATAAGCAATTCTTCAAATATCCTGTTTGTAACAGTCTCTTCTGGCTGGTGGACCATTGCCAGTCCTGGGAAAGATACCTACAGGCCAGCAAGCCATCATCTAATCATTGTTTCCCTAGAATTTTATTAGCCCAGATTTTGCTGCCAATATAACGGTGAGTTCAATGGTGCTGACCGTTATTAATGTGTAAATCGGCCAGCAACTTGTGGCGAGGAAGAGATACCCCGTGAGTTACGAATTACCACAAGTTGCTGGATGATTTGCGCTGTGAAAATGGCAGCTCACCCTCAACCACCCCATGAGTTTCATGAAATTGCTGTATTTGCGCATTAATTGCCACGTAGTAAATTCACCGCAGAAAGTTAGGTCTGGTATTTAATAAAAATGAGAAGTCGCACAACACCAGGTTATAGTCCAACAGATTTATTTAATTTTACAAGCTTTCGGAGCAGTTCGCTCCTTCGTCAGGTAAGTTTAGCAGTGAGAGAATCTCCCAGAATTCACAATTTAAACACAGACAAAATATATTCAAATCTTTCCTACATCAAAGAGCATAGCCAAGACAATGAGATGTGTCCCAGGGGGTCCAACGTGTCAAACCACCTGCTGGCTGCATATCCTGTCAATCTGTGTAGGTTCTTGTGTTAGCCTTTTTAAAAAAAAAACACCTGGGAAGACCGGCCATGATGTCAAGTCACGTTCTGTATCGTGACATGAACCCGATATCGCGATTGAGGCCATCCTCATGAGTGCGGAACTTGGCTATCAGTTTCTGCTCTATGATTTTGCGCTGTCGTGTATCTCGAAGGCCGCCTTGGAGAACGCTTACCCGCATATCCGAGGCTGAATGCCCCTGGCTGCTGAAGTGTTCCCCGACTGGGAGGCAACCCTCCTGCCTGGCGATTGTTGCGCGGTGTCCGTTCATACGTTGTCTCAGTGTCTGCATGGTCTCGCCGATGTACCATGCTCTGGAGCATCCTTTACTGCAACGTATCAGGTAGACAACGTTGGCCGAGTCACAAGAGTATGTACCGTGTACCTGGTGGGTAGTGTCCTCACGTGTGATGATGGTATCTGTGTCGATGATCTGGCATGTCTTGCAGAGGTTGCCATGGCAGGGTTGTGTGGTGTCTTGGTTGCTGTTCACCTGAAAGATGGGTAATCTGCTGCGAACGATGGTACTTTTGAGGTTAGGCGGCTGCTTGAAGGCGAGTAGTGGAGGCGTGGGGATGGCCTTAGCAAGGTGTTCGTCGTCATCGATGACGTGTTGAAGGCTGCGAAGAACATGGCGTAGTTTTTCCGCTCCGGGGAAGTACTGGACGACGTAGGGTACTCTGTTGGTTGTGTCCCGTGTTCGTCTTCTGAGGAGGTCTATGCGGTTTTTCGCTGTGGCCCGTCGGAACTGTCGATCGACGAGTCGAGCGTCATATCCCGTTCTTACGAGGGCGTCTTTCAGTGTCCGTAGGTGTCCATCGCGTTCCTCCTCGTCTGAGCAGATCCTGTGTATTCGCAGGGCTTGTCCATAGGGGATGGCTTCTTTAACGTGGTTAGGGTGGAAGCTGGAGAAGTGGAGCATCGTGAGGTTGTCCGTGGGCTTGCGGTAGAGTGAAGTGCTGAGGCGTCCGTCTTTGATGGAGATTCGTGTGTCCAAAAATGAAACCGATTCTGAGGAGTAGTCCATGGTGAGTTTGATGGTGGGATGGAACCTGTTGATGCTATCGTGTAGTCCTTTCAGTGATCCTTCACCGTGGGTCCAAAGGAAGAAGATGTCGTCGATGTATCTGGTGTACAGCGTTGGTTGGAGGTCCTGTGCAGCGAAGAAGTCTTGCTCGAACTTGTGCATGAAGATGTTGGCATATTGGGGTGCGAATTTGGTCCCCATGGCTGTTCCGTGTGTTTGGGTAAAAAAATGGTTTTCGAAGGTGAAGACATTGTGGTCAAGGATGAAGCGGATGAGTTGTAGGATGGCGTCCGGAGATTGGCTGTTGTTGGTGTTGAGTACTGAGGCTGTCGCAGCGATGCCGTCATTGTGGGGGATATTGGTGTAGAGTGCCGATACGTCCATTGTGACGAGGAGTGTTCCTGGTTCAACTGGTCCATGGGTGCTGAGTTTCTGCAAGAAGTCTGTAGTGTCGCGACAGAAGCTGGGGGTTCCCTGTACGATGGGTTTCAGGATGCCCTCGACGTACCCAGAGTGGTTCTCACACAGGGTTCCGTTGCCTGATACGATAGGACGTCCGGGTGTGTTGGCTTTGTGTATCTTTGGGAGGCAGTAAAAGTCTCCTACGCGGGGAGTACGTGGGATGATAGCGCGTAGGATGTTTTGAAGGTCTGGATCGAAGGTCTTGATCAGTCTATTGAGTTGGCGGGTGTGTTCTTTGGTCGGATCTGCGGGTAGCTGTCTGTAGTGTTCCTGGTTGTCCAGTTGTCGGTATGCTTCTTTGCAATAGTCCATTCTGTTCTGTATGACGATGGCTCCTCCTTTGTCCGCTGGTTTGATGACGATGTTGCGGTTGGTCTTGAGTGCGTGGATGGCGTTGCGTTGTGCTCGGGTGACATTCTGGACTGTCTTGTGAGTACAGCTGATGAATCTGGCGTTGATGCATTTCCTGACAGCTTGAGCATACATGTCAAGCTTAGGGTTGCGACCCTCCGGAGGGGTCCAATTTGACTCTTTCTTCCTCGGTTGTAGCACTGCCTGCTGTTCCGGATCATTGATTGTCCCATTAGGAATGTTGCTGACATCTTGGGATTTGTGGTAGTATTCCCGGATCCTCATTCTCCTGATGAATTCCTCTGTGTCCGCCGCGAGACCGATGGGGTCCATTTTGGTGGTGGGGCAGAACTTGAGCCCTAGGGCGAGAACTTCGATTTCGTCTGGTTGAAGGGTGTGGTCCGACAGGTTGACGATGGTCTTCCCAGGTGTTTTTTTTTTAAAAAAGGCTAACACAAGAACCTACACAGATTGACAGGATATGCAGCCAGCAGGTGGTTTGACACGTTGGACCCCCTGGGACACATCTCATTGTCTTGGCTATGCTCTTTGATGTAGGAAAGATTTGAATATATTT